>CAAKHD010000128.1:4856-15467 GCA_901007705.1 Fistularia tabacaria | reverse complement strand
AACTGTTGCGCAACCAGTCTTGTGATATCCTTCGCTGGAATTCACGGTCCTCTCCTTGGGCGAAATATATCCATCCCTATCTGTGTGTGTGTGTGGGGGTTGTTGGTGTGTGTGTGTGTGTGTGTGTGTGGGGGGTTACTACTTTCTGCCAGGCCACCGTGTGTGTTAACCACAGCTAGCCCTGATACCTCTCAGATGCTGTTTCCTCATTCCCGCCTCGAAATGTTTAGATGGTTTCATCAGAGGAGTGTCGGCCAGTAGTTCACCGAGGGAAAAGGGCCTTTCCCCCCCTGGTCTTCCGTCTCCGCAGCCAGAGGCGGTTTGGCCGGGGGAAAAGATAAATAAATCAAATATAAGTTTAGATCAGGTGTTCTCAGCTAAAAAGCCTTTGGTGCTGAGCCTTTATTTAGCAAAAAAAAGACATGCTGAAAGCATGACTAAAAAAGACCAATACCTCGGTTGGCAATTTTCATTTGCCAAAAGCCAGAGTGCAGACTGATTTAAAGACTGAGAGAAATTTATGCAGGGAGCTGGCAGAGCTGAACTGAAGCCAGAGGAGGTAGAAACGTTGACGTTTCCAGCTGTCAGAACAATAAAATATTCTTAAAATAGATGCTGACCCTGCCTGTATTGACTTCGTACCTTGAATGTTTCTCAGAAATGAGAATTTAGTGCGTATTTTAAACCTGGCCATGTAATTTTATTGAATTTTGGAGCATACCTGAGGGATTATACTCATCGTTGATTAACCTTTGTTTATCTATCGGATTAAAACTCAGTAGTAACTACTTCCCAGGGTCCTGAAATCAAAAAGACACACAAAAAATATCGCAAATAATCTATTAAAGAGCTTTCTTGTATTGGAGTGGCATGTTCACAGCTTACGCTTCGCTGCCAAGAAAATAGAAACTGAAATTTTCTTTTTCTCTACCCACATCCAGCGAACACCAGCGGCCACTGCAAATCTATAACCGCCACCAAAATAATACAACACTGGCAATCTGAAGGCAAGTTTGCATTACATAATGGAAAAAGACAGCAAAAAACAAACAAACGGAAAAACTCAAACACACTTCAAACAAGAGTACAAAATGATTTATAGTACCTTATAACCTCATCTTCAGCTGCTTGCCATCATCTCACTATCAATTTTCAGAAGTTAGCTTGTTTTTGTTGTCTGGCAGATCAGTCGACACCAAGATTAGACTTTATAGGAAACAGCTTTGCTGAAACAAAAAAACACACTCACAAAAAAAAAAAAAAAATGGCGTCAACAACTTTAGCTTTGCTGGTGAACACAATCTGGTAGATGTGCACAGTCATATTCCGTGTTCAGCGACAAGCACACCTAATAATCTCGGGCTGTCATGGGGCTGCCGCTATCCCTGTGGCCTGATGGCGAGGCATGTCAGCGCTTTCCGACCTTCATCTCACCTTCAGGGGAGACAAAAGACACGGAGGAACGGAACTCAGACCTGCGTAAATGTTCCAACCCCAATAAAAGGCCACACACACCTGCACAAACACGGAGCGTTGAAGTTCAACTTTCCGGACACACACATGCTTCAAATCGGTCAAGAATTGCTTGGGCGATCATAGTTTTATGTCTGAGTTATCTAAAGTGTTGAAGCGATTTTTCTTGTGGAATAACCTGCTGAAAGATAATATCGGGAATGGATATAAGGGATTGGAGAATTGATTTCTCCAGACGTTAAGACAGAAATTCCGCATTTATGTAATGACACAAAGGAACTAAATAATGAAAAGTTAAAACAGAATCTGAATCCAGCATTTCCTCTCTTGAATTAACATCGGTGTGAGCGATGAGGACATCCTTGCAGTCTGCAGGTCATCGCGGCGATGACGCCAGACGTTGTGGGAAAAACAGGTCAACTCGAAACGCTGCAAATCAACACACCGCCACCACCGTCGCTTGCTGAGGTTACCTCGACAACCTAATGACCTCTGGATCTGAAAGGTACGGCGACATGAAGCCCTGCATCGGATAGTCCAAGAGGCAAAACCTGAAATTGACCTTGGCCTGAAACAATAGATAGTTAATGGTCTTGATTATTTTGCAGCAGAAAGATGTTGAGTGTAATACATGCATGAGTCTGATTAGGTTGGGTAGCAACATTTCCTTAGAAATGCCAAGCGAATTTTATATAAAACATTGAGTCACAGACAAACTGGAGGCTTAGAGTTCCAAGAGTATCCCCTCGGGAGGCACGGTTACCTCGGACAACGGCAAAGCACAACACAAAATCAACTGAGAAACGAACAAATAAATGAAAATCACGACAAACAAAATAAAATGAATGATACTTGCTGACATGTTTATACGATTTATGTTGCCATCCTGAAACAAAAAGAGGGTGCAAAGTCCTGACCCTGCAGCAAATTACACCGACGAAGCCAGAGGCCCCCTGGACCTGCAGTACCCTTGACGGTCAGCAGGGGGCTATGGGTAGGCGTAATTCGTTGCAAATGGACGAGTTGTGTTTGAAATCTGTGACTAGATGACATCACACACACGTCTAGAAAACATTGACAATCATGACTAAAAAGCTGCAGGACAGAACAGGAATGCAACAAAGAATCTCAAGATGCATAATTTCATGACGTTGACAGGAAACCTTTTCGACTGTTATTGTGGCCTTTATATATGTTTTTAGGAATTAAAACCTTTCATCGGTAAGGAAAAAGCAAGAAGTAAAAGGTTTTAAAAGATTATTTGAGTATGTCTTTCGAGAGTTTAAGTTTTCGGTTGGAAGCACCAGCCTGAATGTCCCTTAATTTGATGGCACGTAGATTTGAGAGGATCCAGGTGAGATGAGGGCAGTTACGTGAAAATGTGTCAGCTGCCTTGTCAACAACTTTTATTGTTATTGCAGGTGGAAGTTTGCTTCACGGTTAGATAGCTCTGCTAAACCTGCAAAGGGAAGGAACACGAGTCTTCGGTTGCTAAATCCTGTTTTTCTAAAATCAAACGCTCAAGGTAGCAAATATTTCAGTCAGATCAGTTACTGGGGTTCGTCATCTCACAATATGACATTTTGAGTGCTGTTCGAACAGTCTGGGGCTGCTCTGAGGCACGGCTCGCAGTTGAGTTGTTGCTAGGACTGCAAACTCACCATGCCCCTGCTGGTCTCAAAGTCCAAAGCTCCAGAGGTGCAAAGCCCAAGACAGTGAAGTGACAAAAGAAACGGATGCAAATGTGAATCTCCTGCAAGCCAGATGATCATCCAGTTACTACTTTGGATGTATTGTTGACAGATGTTTGCAGACACAATCTTAGGCATCTCCATGGACCATGGTGTTTGCAGATGACGGTTATTTTTTGTGAGAGCACGGAGAAGGTTCACAAAGCTTCGAGAGGTGGCGGTGCGCTCTGGAAAGGAGAGGAATGAAGGTTAGTCTCACCGAAACAGATTGTGTGTGTGAATGAGAGGAAGCCAAGTGGAATGGTGAGGCTACTGGGGGTGAAGATAAAGAGGGCGGAGGTTCTCTTTGGCAGTGACAAGGATGGATAAGATCAGCAATGAGCCCATCAGATGGACAGCACGTTAGATGTTCCGGAGATAAGGTCAGAGGCCAGGCGGACACAGTTTATATGGGTAGAAGGACGCTAAGGTTGGAATTGCCAGGCAGGAGGAAGATTTATGGATGTAATGAAAGAGAACGTGAGGTTGGTTGGTGCGAGAGAAGAAAATAGGGTTAAATGGAGGAGGTTGAATCGCCATGGCAACCCTTGAAGGGAAAACCCGAAAGGGAAAGTTTGCAGATACAAGCCTCGAAGCAAAAAAAGTTTAATTTTGAAATCTTTTCTGCAAGTTTAAGCCCTTTATGCCTGCTATGAACTGAATGAATTACGAGAACGTTCAGATGGGATCTAGTCCGACTTGAATCTAAAAGCGAGGTTTTTAAAGAGAGATAGAGATTAAGCAGTGATACATCCAGAGAGGTTTGTTTGCCTGGAACACAGCACCGTTCTTTCGTTGTTCTGTTTTCTTCATATCTCCGGCACAGTGAGTATGGGGAAGCACCACTGAGTCCTGCTGCTTTGAAAAACCACGGATCTGGTCTTTGTTACTCGACACAATGTATCTGCTTACTTGCAGTGAGGGGCAGGAAGTGCGATACAATCACTAGTGCCCCCCCACTGGAGGAGCGGCACAAAATCACACACTTCAAGATGAACGCTTGTCATTGGACTGCTCAAAAGATCTCTCGGTCTTTTTTATTAATTTGCCAGCACAAGAGCTGAAAGGCTGACAGGAGGCCAGACACTTTGAAGAATCAGTCTGGTTGTCAAAAACAGTTGCCCATTGCTTCGCTAAGACTGGGAAAACTGGAACTTGTACATTTGGCAATTTCCTTCAATCAAACAGGATGAACGAAAGCTTTAAAGAAAAGGGCAATTTCACTGCGAATGGGAGTGTTATCGATGTTCTCTGATGTTCCAAAATGGGATTTCATAATTGTGACTTGGAAGACGGATTTGTGTTCATATTTTACGTTGTTATGGAAGGACCTGGTGTCGATAGCAATGATCAACTCCCATCCTGTCCAGACATAGGCTTTATGCACAGAGGCCTGGTAGCAAATCTGACAGGAGGAATCTCCTGGGGCCAATTACCAGGTTGTGAATGCTTAATGGACACAAAGGAGTACAGAGAATCCGAAGTGCTGGCAGAGAAAAAAAAAAAAGGAAGATAATGGATCTTAAGAGGTTTTCTCTCTACATCAGCAGGTCCAGCGTCTGTTAAAAGCCGTAAAGATTGAGTGATGAGTAGAGAGATTGTAAACATCAGGAAAAAAAAAACAAGAAAGAACCAGAAATGATAAAAAAACACATTGTGAGTGAGTTCATCCGCTGACTAGAGTTTTGGAAGTTTTCATTAACGTCGAATCTCCGCCTCGTGGCGGTTGGATCAGAGCTCACAGTTTGAGTCCAGAGCCATTGCAAGCAAGAGATAAGGCAATCTATCCTTCAGGAGCGTTTGCTGAAGCAATTTAAAGCCTTTCTGCACCTGGATGAATCACAGCCAACGTCAGAGCGGTGAGGGATGGAGGAATTACTGGAGAAGCAGGAGAGTGACGACCCGCTGACATCAGCCAATGCTTCAGCTCAGGGAAGGCAGAGACAATCTGATTATGACCCGCACTTTGACCATCATGGATGAAGAAGACATTGGCTCTCCAACAGTTTCATTTCAGCCCAGAAAAATACCAACAACTAGACATCGCTGCGTGTGCGCGCGCACGCACACACACACACAGATAATGAATCCTATACAGTCATAATGAATGTCCAGTGTCTCCTCACAATTTCCACATTTTTGGGTCAACAAGCCTTTGCGTGGCTCAGGTCTTATCTCCAAAATTTCCCAGATATTTTAATTCATAAGCTGAAGAGGATCCAAATTTCAACTTCTCAACTGCGAATATTTTCCGACTCCTTTAATCCTCCAAGAAAGGAGTCAGAATATTTTTGGTTTATTGCTCAGGACCAAACAAGATTTTGAAAAACATCATGTGGGGTTTTGGGAAACAGTTATTTGCATTTTAACAAATTCCTGGCATTTCAGACCACATAATTAAAAAAAAAAAAAAAAAAAAAGTTTATCATGAAAATAATAGCATTGGAAATAATCACAAGCTTCACCCCTCAAGGTCACCAGGGTTCTGGATGCCTGTGGAATCATTACTTCTACATGCTGAGGATATGTACAGGATATTTCTTAGCCTCACACCACTGGAAAATACTCTGTAAAGTTAAAACATTGGGGAAAGCAGTCATGAGATTCTTTGTATTGACCGTTCAAAATGTATAAATTCATCATTCCATGTCCACTTTTTTTTTTTTTTTTTTTTAAAGACAGGGGACACTGTGAAACACATTTAACAGGTCTGTTGAGTTAGAGTTAAACCGGATTAAATGTCATCAGACACTAGGTGTAGCTGATGAGGTGCAAATTGTTTATGTCAATCACATTAAAGTAAGAGGAGGTTTAGGTTTTTAAATAATTTTTTATATTTTTACAAATAGCTTTAAATATAAAACAGATATTAGTTTACATAAGATGTTAAAAATAAAAAAAAAATAAAAAGAAACATGCACCTAGATGCAACAAGTAGTTATACCTGCCAAGCAGTGGCTCTGTTTTAAGCTTCCAATTGTGACCCAAAGTTGAGAGAATGACTTCAGTTTGAAGTGAAAAAAAAAAATGAAGTCCTTAATGTGAAATGTCATAGTAAGACAGTTTAAATGCCTTTAAAAGCAAGAATAAATATCACAGTGGATTTCTAACCCTGACAAGCCTGTTAAGTGGGACAAAAACAGAATGAATGCAGTGAGGAGCATGGGGAGGCCATCATCAGAAAAGACGTCTGCAGGTCCATTCTGAGGTCCGATGAAATTTTCCTGAGAGGACTGAATACTGCTGTTCCTATTATGGCTCACGTTCGCCCTCTCCAGGACATCTAGTGAACATCTAACATTTCATCTGCACAACATAGATCATGAATGGCCCTCCTTGTTGACGGTGAAAAAGAAAAAAGGCGACCGACCGGGTCGATTGTGGAACCCCGGATCTAAACAGCCACCGGATCAATGAGTGCTGGGGCTGCAGCTGGTGTAGCAGGAGGGGATGCTTTGCCCTTGTAGCCCAGCGACAAAATGTGTTTCTGCAGGTGTATGATCCACTGCTCTTGGACCGACAGAGGTCCTTCAAAAACTTTATCACAAAATCTAGAAAAGAGAGACAAAACAGCGTAAGGGTTGGGGGTTCTGATTTATAACAGTTGCATACAGATCAAAACAGGGCCTGAGAGGGGTTATACTTGTTTCTCGGTAATCAATAAAGCAAGACTGGATTGGAGAACATGCTCAGACGGAGGTAAACATATTCTCATCCATGCAATATTTACATCTATATTTATACATTCTCCAGGAAACCTTGTTTATATTAATTTTTACTACCCACACCTCCTACTGTGCACTTGTTATTTCTGTAACATGCACACACCGTTTTCTTTAAATTCTTTTTGTATTTTATATTCTATTGTCTATATTGTACTTAGTCTTTGATTATTTGTATCCATACCCCATACTAGCAAATTCTTTTTATTCTGACCATTTGCACACTTTCCTACCATGTAATGCTGCCGAGAAATATTGAATTTCCTCCGTCATGGGATCAATAATAAGAATAACAAGATCTTATCTTATCTTATCTGACTCATAGTGAGTCAAAACTACACTCTTCAAAACCCGCCGGTTGGACGGGCCATTATAAATGAGTGAAACGAAAATCATTGCCCTACATTGGTGGGGGAAATTACCCAAAAATTGCAGGGGGAAAAGAAGACATTTTTTGTTATGTATTGCACGCGAACTTCACAGATATGAGCAGATAAAGAAGAGAAACTGGGTGCTGAAATGCATTACTGGATCTCCAGAAGGGGGGGGGGTTATATACCATAGTGTTCAAGAGTCAAAGTGTTTTTTGGTCATTTGTACTTTGGAAATGTGTTTCTCTGTACAATGAAATTCTTACTTGGCCGTCCGCACTGCAACCAAGTATTAATAAATAAAGAACAGGAAATGGTGTTGTCAGCATAGTATCATCAGACTTGGTGGGGTAAATCTGTACCACAGTACTCTAGAAGTCGCATTGTATAGTACAACAAAGTATCCTTAAAATATTACTTGAGTATGTTGGGGCGTTTCCCAACACTATAGATCTTGTGCATTTTAAAATTATCTTGACATTTCATTTATCTGCCACCTAAATCCATGAGATTGCTTTTTGAGTGCACCAAGGAGAAGAACTAACTGTAAGACTTTGGACGGACGGAAATAATATTCCATTAAAAAAAAAAAAAAAAAAAAAAATGAAGAAAGGCTAACCTGCACTTGAGGGAGTAAATTTTTCCCACCAGCTTTACGAGAGGGGTGAGCGGGGGGCGTGGCAAAAGAGCAGGGATGCTGCCGGACCGTGTTGCTTGCTGTGAAGTGGCGTCCTGATTTTCTTCGCCTGCGGCCATTACTTTTTTTTGAGGATGAACACCTGGGAACCACAGGGAGGAGACATCGTGGCAACGTGCAGGTGAGATTCGCACCGAATTCAGCCGTCCCTGCGGGTCCTCCCTCACCTCTCGGGGTGCCCACACCAGGGCTGCCATGAGTGGTCATGGGCTGCGTGTGGCTGTGTGATCTTCTGGACGCGCCTGGGTCCTCTTTGCCCATCTTGTGCTCAGACTGTTTTCCAGGGACCTTCCAGCTACTGCCGCCAGGAAAAGACTCTGAATCCGTGGAGAGGGAGGGGGAGGCAGCAGCTTTCTGGGATTGGAACAGAGTTTACGTGAAACAGCGTTGCTTTAACACAAACAAACAAATCTCATCAAACCAAATTGAAAAATCCCACCCGAAGGGCATAGCCCACCTTCTTGATGTACAGGTCTCCCATGCGGTAGCGACGGGTTACTGCCGCCACCCTGGTTGGATCCCTCCTGATCAACTCACTGAGGAGCTCAATGGGCGAACTCGCCCCCTCTGCCTTCCACTCCACCAGGCCCAGCTGGCGGAGGTGGGCCCGCGCATGGCTTGCCAGGGCCTTTCGGTTTTCAAATTCAAACCCACAGAGCTCACAGGACTTGTCTGACAACAAAAGAGACATTTCAAGATGATTGAGTACACGTTATCAATAGGAGACTGGACCTGCATTATCAACTGATTCTCTTTTCATCATTTATGGCAACAGTGGTCGTATCTGCCAAACTAACCATGATTTGATTTTATTTCAAAAAATAATTTCTCAATTACCGTGACTAAATCTGTCTCTAGGTTGACGACATGACGTTTAATTTTTCCAGGTGAGTCAAATCATTCCAGGTTTATACCAAGAATCTCTAAATCGGAGATTAGGTTGCTTTATTTGTATTACTAAAGATTCATTAAACCTTGGTAACCACTGCGCAGATTCATGTTATGAATGAATGTTATGTTCATGTTAAGTGTGTCTGAAGCATTACCAGCTGGCGACAGCCCACTCTTGACAGGCGTAGATTTCTCTTTCACGGTGTAGTCCACCGGTAAGCCTGGATCCACTGACTGGTGGCTCTCTGTGGTCCTTTTTGAGCCCTGCGGAGACCACATGGCTTTGCCTGATGTCGAAGCCCTGCTCGTCCCGGCCCCTTTGCCTCCCTCTTCATTGTGCATCATGACCTCTTTGAGGAGATCGATCGGTGAAGTCCTGATGGACCAGGTGAGGCCCAGCTGCCGCAGGTGAGCGCGGGCATGGCAGGACAGAGCTTTCCGCGTGTCAAACAGCTGGCCACAGTAATCACAAATGACTGTTGGTGGGGACTGTCTATCTGTGGAGGACACTGTGGAAAAGGGGTGATGATGTTGAGAGGATACATCCAAATCGAGGCGACCATGCCAACTACAGCTAGCCCCGTGTTGTCACCGCCACCGATAAGTGCAGTTGTTTGTTTGTTTTGCAAAACAGTTTTAAAATACTGTTTAGGGTGCTGACTTAAACATAAATCTGATTGGGAAAAAAAAGTCGTGTGTGCCTTTTTTGGGAAAAAAAGACAGATAGTCTTTGAAAAGACAGAGTGAATAATCTGAAGGACCCATAAAAGGCCTTGTCCTATGGTAAATGATCCATCACCGGTAGATCAATATCCGTGCAAACCAATGAGCAGGATGAGAAACACTGAATTTAATTTAAAAGTGAAAAGGGTGTGCCCCAATTGTCAAACATTGAAAAAAAAAAAAGAAAACCTAAACCTGACTCACAGCACTGGAGCATTTCAGAAGAGGACAGATCAGACTGTTCCTCCTGAGAAGACTCAGGTTCTTCAGTGTGTGTAAAAGCCTCCAGCTCATCGTCTGTTCAAGATATTCAAGTATTTTCGCATATGAAAATGTAATTTAAAAACAAAATTTGAAAATGACCCATTAGGTTTCAGAAAAAACTAACATTTACACAATTGATTTATGGCGGGAAAGTACTTTTTCGTACATTCAACTATGGCCCACAAAAATATCAGTACGAATGCTGTTGAGAAGTCATTAAATTATCACAGAATCTCACTGATGCTGAAAAGCAAGAACACTTGCATGTCAAAAGTACAAAACAACTTCCATCTTCCGACAAACACATTAAAGGTTCCGCAGTTTTTACCTGCACTGCCTGGCTTTGGGGAAACAATGGCTGCATTCAGACTGTGGGAGTGTGAGCTGCAGTTAGTGCTGGATCCATTCACTGCTGAGACATCGATGTGTAAGGGCTCTGGCTTTGGTTTGCGGTGCAGGGGGTCCACAGCTAGCCGAAAACCTTTCTTAGCCTTTGGAGCCCGAGTCCCTGGAGTATAAGAAGGCTTCAAGGGTACTGGGGATGTGGAGGGAAAAAGGGTCTGAGACTGGCCGGGAGCCGGAGACAAAGATGGGGCTGCCGGAGAGACGGCAGCTGAAGAAGGCGCTGGCGGTGAGCTGGGTGTACTGTTCTGTCTGGGGGTGTGTGTGGCTTCGAGCACGCCACTGCTAATCAGTTCCTGGACAGTATCTATCGGCGAGCCTTTCAGATCGGAAGTGCA
>CAAKHD010000126.1:19927-52065 GCA_901007705.1 Fistularia tabacaria | reverse complement strand
TGTTTTGCACCAAAGTGGTCCAAAACGCTCTAACTCGCCGAAATAAACACTTTTTGACAAACATAGCTATCACTTTTGACAGGGTGGCTGGATTCAAATCATTTTTATATATTTTGCATAGTTTTATCCCCCACTTAACGGATTTCAGAACCAGTCACCTGCTACTAAGCATTCATGTGTTGTTAACCAAAGTAGACAGAAACGCTCTAACTCGCCGAGATAAACACTTTTTGAAAAACATAGGTATAACTTTTGAACTAGTTGCTGGATATTAGTCATTTTGACATATATTGCATAGTTTTACACCCCATTTAGCATATTTTAGAACCAGACACCTTCTCTTGAGCATTCATGAGTCGTGCACCAAATAGGTCCAAAACGCTCTAACTCGCCGAGATAAAAGCTTTTGCACAAATATAACTAAATATTTTGAAATTGTGACTGGATTTTAGTCATTTTGACATATATTGCATAGTTTTATACCCCATTGAACATATTTCAGAACCAGAAACTGCTACTAAACATTCATGTGCTGTTCACCAAAGTAGATATAAACGCTCTAACTCGCCGAGATAAACACTTTTTGACAAACATAGCTATAACTTTTGAACTTGTGGCTGGATAGTAGTCATTTTGACATATATTGCATAGTTTTATACCCCATTTAACATGTTTTAGAACAGACACCTTCTCTTAAGAATTCATGAGCTGCGCACCAAATTGGTCCAAAACGCTCTAACTCGCCGAGATAAACACTTTTTGACAAATATAACTAAATATTTTGAAATTGTGGCTGGATTTTAGTCATTTTGAAAATAATGACATAGTATTATACACCATTTAAAATATTTCAGAACCAGACACCTTCTCTTAAGCATTCCTGAGATGTGCACAAAAGTGGTCCAAAACGCTCTCACTCGCCGAGATAAACACTTTTTGACAAACATAGCTATAACTTTTGAACTAGTGGCTGGATTTCAGTGATTTGGGCATATATTGTATAGTTTTATACCCCATTTAACATATTTTCGAACCAGAACACTGCTAAAAAGCATTCATGTGTTTTGCACCAAAGTGGTCAAAAACGCTCTAACTCGCCGAGATAAACACTTTTTGACAAACATAGCTGTAACTTTGAAAGTTGCAGCTGGATTTCAGTCATTGTGACATATATTGCATTTTTTTAACCGCATTGAACAAATTTCAGAACCAGAAACCTGCCACTAAGCATTCATGTGTTGTGCATCAAAGTGGTCCAAAACGCTGAGTCCAAATCTCGCCGAGATAAAAACTTTTTGAAAAACATAGCTATAACTTTTGAACTAGTGGCTGGATTTCAGTCATTTTGACATATTTTTCATCGTTTAATACCCCATTTAACATATTTCAGAACAAGACACCTGCTACAAAGCATTCATGTGTTGTGCACCAAAGTGGTCCAAAACGCTCTAACTCGCCGAAATAAACACTTTTTGAAAAACATAGCTATAACTTTTGACATATTGGCTGGATTTAATTCATTTTTTACATATTTTGCATAGTTTTATTCCCCACTTAACGGATTTCAGAACCAGACACCTGCTACTAAGCATTCATGTGTTGTGAGAAAAAGTGGTCCAAAATCCTCTAAGTCGCCAAGATAGACACTTGTTGACAATAATAGCTATGACTTTTGAAATAGTAGCTGGACTTCAGTCATTTTGACATATATTGCATTTTTTTAACCCTATTGAACGAATTTCAGAACCAGAAACCTGCCTCTAAACATTCATGTGTTGTGCACCAAAGCTGTCCAAGAAGCTCTAACTCGCCGAAATAAACAGTTTTTGACAAACATAGCTATCACTTTTGACAGGGTGGCTGGATTCAAGTCATTTTTATACATTTTGCATAGTGTTATCCCCCACTTAACGGATTTCAGAACCAGAAACCTGCTACTAAGCATTCAAGTGTTGTTCACCAAAGTAGACAAAAACGCTCTAACTCGCCGAGAGAAACACTTTCTTACAAACATAGCTATAACTTTTTAAATTGTGGCTGGATTTCAATCATTTTGACATATATTGCATAGTTTTATACCCCATTTAACATATTTCCGAACCAGACAACTGCTACTAAGCATTCATGTGTTGTTCACCAAAGTAGACAGAAACGCTCTAACTCGCCGAGATAAACACTTTTTGACAAACATAGCTATAACTTTTGAACTATTGGCTGGATATTAGTCATTTTGACATATATTGCATAGTTTTACACCCCATTTAACATATGTTTGAACCAGACACCTTCTCTTAAGCATTCATGAGTTGCGCACCAAATTGGTCCAAAACGCACTAACTCGCCGAGATAAACACTTTTTGACAAATATAACTAAATATTTGAAATTGTGGCTGGATTTCAATCATTTTGACATATATTGCATAGTTTTATACCCCATTTAACATATTTCAGAACCAGAAACCTGCTACTAAGCATTCATGTGCCTTTCACCAAAGTAGATATAAACGCTCTAACTCGCCGAGATAAACACTTTTTGACAAACATAGCTATAACTTTTGAACTAGTGGCTGCATATTAGTCATTTTGACATATATTGCATAGTTTTATACCCCATTAAACATATTTTTGAACCAGACACCTTCTCTTAAGCATTCATGAGTTGCACACCAAATAGGTCCAAAAGGCTCTCACTCGCCGAGATACACACTTTTTGACAAATATAGCTAATTATTTTGAAATTGTGGCTGGATTTTAGTCATTTTGACATATATTGCATAGTTTTATACCCCATTTAACATATTTTCGAACCAGACAACTGCTAAAAAGCATTCATGTGTTGTGCACCAAAGTGGTCCAAAACGCTCTGACTCGACGAGATAAACACTTTTTGACAAACATAGCTATATCTTTTGAACTATTGGCTGGATATTAGTCATTTTGACATATATTGCATAGTTTTATACCCCATTTAACGTATATCTGAACCAGACAACTGCTACTAAGCATTAATGTTTTGCTCACCAAAGTGGTCAGAAACCCTCGAACTCACCGAGATAAAAACTCTTCTTGACAAACATTGATAAAACTTTTGAAATCGAGGCTGGATTACAGTCTTTTTGACATATATTGCATCTTTTTTTGCCCCATTTAACAAATTAAAAAAACAGACACCTGCTATGAAGCATTCATGTGTTGTGCACCAAAGTGGTCCAAAACGCTCTGACTCGACGAGATGAACACTTTTTGACAAACATAGCTATATCTTTTGAAATTGTGGCTGGAATTCAGTCATTTTGACATATATTGCATTGTTTTATACCCCATTTAACATATTTCAGAACCAGACACCTTTTCTTGAGCATTCCTGAGATGTCCACCAAACGTGGTCCAAAACGCTCTAACTCGCCGAAATAAACACTTTTTGACACACATAGCTGTAACTTTGAAAGTTGCAGCTGGATTTCAGTCATTTTGACATATATTGCATTTTTTTAACCCCATTGAACAAATATCAGAACCAGAAACCTGCCACTAAACATTCATGTGTTGTGCATCAAAGTGGTCCAAAGCGGTCTACCTCGCTGAGATAAACACTTTTTGACAAACATAGCTATAACTTTTGAAATAGTAGCTGGATTTCAGTCATTTTGACCTATATTGCATAGTTTTATACCCTATTTAACATTTTTCAGAACCAGACACCTGCTACTAAGCATTCATGTGTTGCTCACCAAAGTGGTCCGAAATGCTCGAACTCACCGAGATAAAAACTCTTTTTGACAAAAATTGATGAAACTTTTGAAATAGAGGCTGGATTTCAGTCATTTTGACATATATTACAATATTTTTCCCCCATTTAACAAATTTCAAAACCAGACACCTGCTATGAAGCATTCTTGTGTTGTGCACCAAAGTGGTCAAAAACCATCTACCTTGCCGAGATAAACACTTTTTGAAAAACATAGCTATGACTTTTGACATATTGGCTGGATTAAAGTCATTTTGAAATATTTTGCATAGAGTTATACCCCATTTAACAAATATCAGAACCAGAAACTGGCCACTAAGCACTCATGTGTTGTGCACCAAAGTGGTCCAAAACCCACTAACTCGCCGAGATAAACACTTTTTGACAAACATAGCTATCACTTTTGACAAGGTGGCTGGATATAATTCATTTTTACATATTTTGCATAGTTTTATACCCCACTTAACGGATTTCAGAACCAGACACCTGCTACTAAGCATTCATGTGTTGTGCACCAAAGTGGTCCAAAACGCTCTACCTCGACGAGATAAACACTTTTTGATAAACATAACTATAACTTTTGACATATTTGCTGGATTTCAGTCATTTTGACATATTTTGCATAATTTTATACCCCATTTAACAAATTTCAAACCAGAAACCGGCCACTAAGCATTCATGTGTTGTGCACCAAAGTGGTCCAAATCCTTCTAACTCGCCCAGATAAACAGTTTTTGACAAACATAGCTATAACTTTTTAAATTGTGGCTGGATTTAAGTCATTTTGACATAAATTGTATAGTTTGATACCCCATTTAACAAATTTCAGAACCAGAAATCTGCTACTAAGCATTCATGTGTTGTGCACCAAAGTGGTCCAAAACGCTCTAACTCGCCGAAAAAAACACTTTCTGACAAACATAGCTATAACTTTTTACAGAGTGGCTGGATTTTAGTCATTTTTACATATTTTGCATAGTTTTATACCCCACTTAACGGATTTCAGAAACAGACAGCCGCTACAAAGCATTCATGTGTTGTGCACCAAAGTGGTCCAAAACGCTCTGACTCGACGAGATAAACCTTTTTTGACAAAGATAGCTATCACTTCTGAATTTGCTACTTGATTTCAGTCATTTTGACACATTTTGCACAGAATCACATCCCATTGAACATCTTTTAGAACGAGACACCTATTACATGGCTTTCATGTGTTTTTTACCAATGATGTCTTAAACGCTCTCACTCGCAGAGATTTATACTTTAAACAAACACAGCTATAACTTCTGAAGTTGAGAATAGAATTCCATTTAACAATATTTCAGCAACAGACAGCAGCTCTTAAGAGTTTTGTGATGTTTTCCAAAGTGGTCTAAAATGCTCTAACTCGCCGAAATTCTCATGACAAACATAGGTTATAACTTGTGAAGTTGCTGCTGGATTTAAGTCATTTTGACATTTATTATAGAGGATTGCATCCCATTTAACATATTCCAGCACCAGACATTTGCTCTTAATTATTAATGATTTTTTCACCAAAGTCATCTAAAACCGTCCTAGTCCCTGAGATAAACACTTTCTTACAAACGTAATATATAACTTGTGAAATTGCGGCTTGATTTCAATTATTTTAAAATATATTGCATCAGATCACATCCCATTTAACATATTTCAGCACCAGACACCAGCTCTTCAGCATTCATAGGTTGTCACCAAAGTGGTCACACCCTATTCAAAATAGCTCAGAACCAGACCCCTTCTCCTGAGCATTCACTTGTTGTTCACCAAAGTGGTCTAAAACGCTCTAACTCGTCGAGATTATTACTTTTTGACAAACATTGCTATAACTTTTGAAGTTGCAGCGGGATTCAGTCATTTTGACATATATTGCATCGACTTGCATCCCAATTTACATTTTTAAGCACCAGACACTTGCTAGCTCTTAATTATTCATCTGTTGTTCACCAAAGTCGTCTAAAACGACGACTTTGCTAAAACGAACCAGACAGCAGCTCCGAACCAATTATGCAGTTTTTACCAAAGTGGTCTAAAACACTTTAACTCTATCAGATAAACACTTTTTGACCAACATAGCTGTAATTTGTGAAGTTTAAGCTTGATTTGCATTTGCATGCTCTTTAAAACTTTTTGAGTGTTATATCTGCTCTGAATGAATTCTCTTTCTCACATATGTCACTTTCAATAAATCATGTATTGATTACAAATCAAGCGGTGTGCGTACATTTGTTTTTACTGTCCGAATTCTAACCATTTGGAGGGGATTGGTGTAGAAAGTCGCCATTCAGTCGCCAGAGGCGTATACGATTCCAGTATGACAAAGAGGGATTTAGAAGGCGACCCCTGGTTATCCGTGTCTTGCAACGATAACTGCAGAGGGTGCTTTTTCCCGCATTTTCTCTTCCTTCGCCGTATCTGAGGAAACCTGTCGCGCAAGGTTTTGATGGATTTAAACCGCAATTGTTCGCATGGGTGTTTGTAACGGACGTGACTGGAATATTTAATTCAGAAATTATTTTTAAAAATTCATCCCATCCTTGAGGCAGGCTTTGTGCATGGAACCGGCGGTTTGAGAGAGTCTTCATTAAATCGAGAATATATGAGAGCCTTTAACAATCTTGCCCCTAACAGTGATCTCGCCTAAACTATTCCGTCTTAGAAAATCCGAAATTATGAAGCTTCTGAAGGATATAGGCGTCATTCTTCCAATTGCGCGATCCTAAATTCTCTAAAATCTCTTCTTCAATGTTGTCAGGAGCTTCTTCCATTTCAACTCTCATATGAGTCTTGGTGTCTTCAACCATTTTCTCGGGGGACGCACTTGGGATTTTCAAAACTATTTCTCCCCCGCCTCTCCTCCTTTCTGTGTAAAGTGAGATATTTTTCAAGTAGATCATTTTTCTGTTGGTTTGGTGTATGGGGCTACCGGCTGTTTTTGGCACACAATGTGCAGATAAAATAAATTCACACAGTCACAAGGTATGGAAGTGTATAGGAGAGGCAGCTGTAGAGTTTCTGGCTTGATTATTCAACAGGATCTTAGAGAGTGGGAAGATGCCTGAGGAATGGAGAAGAAGTGTGAGGGTGCTCACTTTTAAGAATAAGGGGGTTGTCCAGAATTGCAGTAACTATAGAGGGATAAAGTTGATGAGCCATACAATGAAGTTATGGGAAAGAGTCGTAGACTGTAGACTGAGAGCAGAAGTCAGCATTTGTGAGCAGCAGTATGGCTTCATGCCTAAAAAGAGTTCTTCAGATGCAGTATTCACTTTGAGGATATGAATAGAGAAGTACAGAGAAGGTCGCAGGAAGCTCCATTGCGCTTTTGTACACCTAGAAAAAGCATACGACAGGGTGCCGAGAGAAGAACTCTGGTATTGTATGAGGAAGTCTGGAGTGACAAAGAGGTATGTCAGACTCGTGCAGGACATGTATGCTGGCTGTGAGACAGTGGTGTGCTATGCTGTAGGGATAACAGAGAAGTTCAAGGTGGAGTTGGGACTTCATCAGGGATCAGCTCTGAGCCCCTTCTTGTTTGCAGTGGTGATGGACAGGGTGGCAGATGAGGTTAGACAGAAATCTCCAATGACCATGAGGTTTTCAAATGACATTGTGATCTGTAGTGAGAGCAGGGAACAGGTTGAGGAAAATCTTGAAAGGTATAGGTATGCTCTGGAAAGGAGAGGAATGAAGGTTAGTCGCAGCAAGACAGAATATATGTGTTTGAATGAAAGGAACCCGGGTGGAAAGGTGAAGCTACAAGAAGTGGAGATCAAGAAGAAGGATTTTGGAGGATTTCAAGTACATAGGGTCAACAGTCCAGAGCAATGGAGAGTGTGGAAAAGAGGTAAAGAAACAGGTTCAAGCATGTTGGAATGGATGGAGAAAAGTTTCAGGGGTTCTATGTGATAGACGACTATCAGCCAGAATGAAAGGAAAGGTGTACAGGCGTGAGAGAAGGGAAAAGCCGAAAGGAAAAGAAGAAGAGTCAACAGTCCAGAGCAATGGTAATTGTGTAAAAAGAGATAAAGAACAGGTTTAAGCAGGTTGGAATCGGTGGAGACAATATCAGCCAGAAAGGACAGCTGTAAAAGGCATTTGTGAGACTAGCAATGCTGTATGGTATGGAAACTGTGTCACTGAAGAAAAGACAGGAAGCAGAGCTGGAGGTAGCAGAGATGAAGATGTTGAGGCTCTCTTTCGGTGTGTCAAGGATGATAGGATCAGAGTTAAATCTATTACAGGGTCACCACATATTAGATGTTTTGGAGAGAGAGGTGAGTCTTGTTAACCACGAAGTAGCAGAGATTGGTAAAGGTGAAGTGAAGTGGGCATTGAAGAGGATGACGGGTGGAAAGGCAGTTGACCTGATGATATACCTCTGGTGGCATTGGAGTGTCTAGAGTAGAATTTCTGGTTTGATTATTCAACAGGATCGAAGAGAGTAAGAAGATGCCTGAGGAATGGAGAAATGTGATGGTGCCCATTTTTAAGAAGGCTGAGGGTTAGTGCAGAATTGCGGTATCTACAGGGGAATAAAGTTGATGAGCTTTACCAGGGGTCGACAACACGAAGCTCTGGAGCCACATGTGACTCTTTAGCGTCTTCCTCGCTGCTACCTGGAGTCTCTTCAAAAATGTAGGAAAATGGATGGGCGGATATGTTTTTTGTTTTAATATGGTTTCTAGAGGAGGACAAACATTCTTAACGTTTTCCAATGCTGTAAAAATGTGCATAATAAATATTAAATTTCAACATTACTGTCAACAAAGATTGGTGTCATAGCCTGCGACACACATTTCAGCGCGGCATCGTGCCAGTCAGGTGGCTGTTGTAAACAAACTTGTCAGGGGCCCAAAGGGCAAAAAAGAAAGATAGCCGATGAGAACAGAGGATTCAAGGAAGAATGGACCAAATCAGGTTTTCATTGCCAATGCAGAAGGATTGCCTGCATGTTTGCTCTAATGAGAAATTGTCAAACGACAAAAGGAGTAATTTGGAGAGACATTTCCAGGGAAAGGAATGCTAAATTTGAAGCCGACTACCCGGTTGGGAGTGAGAGAAAAAGTGCGATTGCAGTACTTCTGGAGAAATTAGAAGAGCGCAAAGGTAGATTTAAGAAGTGGATTGCATCTCCAAACTCCACTACTGCTGCAAGTTTTGTTGCAACCCGAGCGATAATAAAGCGTGGAAAACCATTCTCGGATGTTGATTACATGAAGGATTCATTCATCAAAATATCAGAGCACCTATTTTCAGACTTCAAAAACAAAACTACTACTTAGTCATTTTGATAGTAGCCTAATATAGCTAGTATACACTTACAGCCTGTGTTGCTTTCATATAAGGCTTATATAAGGCTTTTAATTTTTTGCGGCTCCAGACAGATTTGTTTTTTGTTTTTTTGGTCCAATATGGCTCTTTGAATATTTTGGGTTCCTGACTCCTGAGCTATACAATTAAGTTATGGGAAAGAGTAGTGGAAAACCAGACTGAGAGCAGAGGTCAGTATTTGTGAGGAACAGTATGGTGTCATGAAAAGACAGAGTACTACAGATGTCGTATTTGCTTTAAGAATGCTGACAAATAAGAACAGAGAAGGTCAGATGGAGTTGCAATGTGCCTTTGTGTGTCTTGAAAAAGCAACAGGGTGCCAAGAGAGGACCTAAGATACTGTATGATTGTATGATGATGTGTGAAATCTGGAGTGACAGAGAAGTATGCTAGACTGGTGCAGGACATGTATGCAAGCTGTGAGACAGTGGTTAGGTGGGCTGTAGGTGTGACAGAGAAGTTCAAGGTGGAGGTGAGACTACATCAGGAATCAGCTCTGAGCCCCTTTCTGTTTGTAGTGGTGATGGTCAGACTGATAGATGAGGTTAGAGAGTAATCTCCATGGACCATGAGGTTTATAGATGACATTGCAATCTGTAGTGAGAGCAGGGAGCAGGTGTAGGAAAATCTGGATAGGTGGAGTCATGCCCTTGGTAAGAGAGGAATTAAGGTTAACCACCAAAAAAAAGAATATAAGTGAATGAGAGGGACCCAAGTGGAATGGTGTGAATACAGGGAGTGAAGATAAACAAGGTGAAGGATTTTAAGTACTTAAGTACTTAGATCAGAGCAATTGGAGAGTGCGAAAAAGAGGTGTAGGTTGGAACGGATGGAGTAGGGAGTCATGGGGTAATGTGTGATAAAAAAAGTATCAGCCAAAATGAAAAGATAAGATTTACAAGACAGTAGTGAGACCAGCGATGCTGTATGGTCAAGAGACAGTGTCATTGAGGAAAAGATAGCAAGCAGAGCTGGAGGTAGCAGAGATGAAGATGTTGAGGTTCTCTTTTTGAGTGACAAAGATAGATAGGATCAGGAATGAATCCATATATATACATATGTTAGATGTTTTGGAGATAAGGTCAAAGAGGCCAGACTGAGATGGATATGTATAGAGGGGGGATAGAGAATATATTGGTCGAAGGATCCTGAGGTGGGAACTTCCAGGCAGGAGGCCTTGAGGGAGACTAATGAGAAGAATGTGGATCTAGTAATGGAGGACATGAAGTTAGTTGGTGTGAGAGATGCAAAGAACAGGGTTAGGTGGCGGAGGTTGATTTGCTGTGGTGACCACTGAAGGGTGCAGCAAAAGAGACAAGCAGAGGAAGATATTGACCACTGGTAATGTTTCATATCTCATCAACATTCCTCTCTCTCACCAGAACCACACATTAACATATTTGGCCCAGACAGAACTTTTATTTTATCGAGACAACGGACAGAGGTAATTATCTATGCGTCCTCTGTGTTTTCTCAATCATTCATACTCATTCTAAATCAATAAAAGTATAGGGGGTGTACAATACAATTTCAATTTTAAATCTCAGTTAAATTTTTTGTTGTCTTTAAAACTTTGAATTCTGGTGCTAGAATCAATTTCAATACACATTACTCATCACGAGGATAACAAGAAAAAAAGTATAATAAACACAAGGTAAAACTGTTTCTCAGATATTTGATTTTTTTTTATTCAGTGTCACCTCATTTTTTTTTTCAAACTGACAACCATTTGTGGTTTGATTTTAATTTTATAGCCATGTCCCTATCATCCTCCACAAAAAGCTCTGTTATTTGTTGTAAAGTCCTCCTTATTTTATTCAAGTTTTAAAAGTCTCTCAGCCTCCACAGAGATAATAGCCAAAGAAGACAGTTGCCCTTCATTTGTCCCATTCTGACTGTTTGATTTCAGTCTCGTCAATGCAGAGAATTACTTCTCCGCTGATGCTGTTGTAGCGGCTATAGTTAGAGCCAGCAAGGGTAACTTTGTTGCCTCTGGAACTGTCTGTATTACATCCTCCTGAGCCAAAAAGCTGAGAATGGCTGAAGGATTTATATGCATCCCTTGCTGTGAGCTGTACAGTCCTACAAGACCAGCATTGAGTCCTAAAAAGTCAAATAATCTTGCATATTAGAGAGACTAAACAAATCTGGCACCTTAACTTGCTGACTTTAGCATTGGCGCTAAGCGTTGATAGCTTTAAAAAAAACAGCAGCAAAAAGCACCTATCAGCTCATATATATTTCAGGTGCAGCACATTATCGCACCTTGTGACTTTTCCCTGTGGTTTATTGTCCGATCAGCAAGAATCATCATGTCACACACTTACATTGAAGACATTACACAGGCTGTTGCAGGTGATGGTGTACAACAAATCTAAACTACGCATTAACTTGCAAAGGAACAGAAACGAGCACACACCGCATGTGAGGCTCAGGTCGCTGCTGCTGCACCTCGAGTTTCTGCCCTGTATGTGATTGGAAAATGCCCAAATTCAGCAATATTGACCAAAAATACTATTGAAAATGTTTGCCATCATACAGATAATATATCTTTAACACAGATCACTGGGAAATATTTATATTTATTTGATGTAATCTTTAGTTTTTTTATTTTTCATGATGACATGAAAAATGACTGTCATTGGTACAACATCACCAAGCACTGCCACATTCCTAGGCTGATGGAGAATGCTATCTTTGACGTAAATTGCACCAGCCAGTACCCACTCTGCAGTGGTTGAGAGAGCTGAACCAGGCCGAGTCGGAGATGTAGACCAGGTGTTAATGATGCTACAAGGGGATTCGAGTCCTTACGGTTGATGACATTCAGCCTCCTGTAGTCCACACAAAACTGTCTGGGGACATCTTTTTTCTGAACCAGGACTGCTGGAACTGCCCATGAATAGCTGGAGGTTTTAAGTGTTCCTGCTCCTGCCATCTTGTCACCATTAGTTGCTTAGCAAGAGGTAGAATGAGTGAACAGAATATGATAGGGTTACCCCTTCCTGTTCTGATGTTGTGCAGCTTGAGGTTCGTGTGGGTGCAGTCCTCATTTCAAACAGTGAAGAGATTGTCAAGTAATTGTCAAGGAGCTTCTCCAACAGTCATTGCTGTTCATCATCCAGCCCCTTTCTGGTAGGTCTACAATGAAGGTAGGTCTGGCTATGATGGAGTCTCTGGCACCTGCAACTCATGGGTTGCAGGTGCCAGAGGACTGCTGGACTGGGTCCGAATGCCCAACCGTAAGCCGTTGCACCACTTTGTCCATGGACTGCGAAGGTTTCTGGGCCCAGGCATAGGACAGCCCTGGGACTGTGCAACACAGCTGCCAACTCTCACAACAGGTTGAGGCTGATGATGTACGGCTCTTTAATTTGGGCTGGCCAGAGCTTATGGGTCTCACAGCTCCAAACAACAACCATTGGCCCCTGCTTCTCCAGGAACATTGTCCACTGTCCAGTTATGGTGCTTAAGCACTCTTGCCAGCCATGAGAGGAGCTGGATAGGATTACTGGACACATAAAGGAGAAGGTAGCCCTGGTGTCCACAGGGCTCAGCAAAGGACTCCATCCATGAAAAGTCCCTGCAGCTCGCCCACACAACCATGTGATAGGAGCATTTATGGTCCTGGAGAGCTATGGTGCCCCAAGAAGTCTTCCTATCTTTGTTTAACAGCAGAGGCTTGGCAGTTGTGATCAATATGTCTGGCCTGTCTGCACCTACGACAGGAGTCGATGGCTCTCATCCAGCAATGCTGGTGAACAGGGTTAGTGGCCTGGCATGCAGTTAGCCCCTCTTCATTAACCTCTACTACTAAACCTGATTTATACAATGACTTCCGGGTCAGGTCATGCTGCATTGGTAGGAGGCCATACTCTACTCTGTCTTGTCATGGTGGGTTTAAGATGCTTCAAGAGGTGGTTGGGCTGGAGCCCATATAAGACAGTGTGGATGGTCAGCTCCTCTCATACCGCTACGTTTCAACTGGGGATCAGGGGAAGGCGAAGGGCCCAGTTGGAGGTCCCCTCGCTGCATGTGTAGTTACATAGATCTGCTGCATACGCACCAAGACTTTCTCCAAGCTTGGTCAGCTGCTGATCAGAGAAGTTGGTGTGGACAGGGCAGCTGAAACAGCGTTGGATGGCCATTCCCGCAGTGTGTCTGGGAGGAGATCAGAAAGAATCTACAGCACCTTTCCCTCCAATCGCAGCGCTATATGGGCGGCTAGCCACCTGTAAGTTTAACTGCTTACCATCCACTCAGCTGAGGAGACACATCGTGTGAAATGGAGACAGAGCCACCCAACCCCCACCCCTGCACACTCTCTGTGTGGCTTCACTCTTCTCTGGGGGAGGACGGGGTGTTGCAACCACAGCAACCTGGTCTCATCTGGAGGTTGGCTTGCCAAGTCCAGAACTATTTACATTGCCCTACTGGACGCGACAATATGTAGTTTACAGATTTGTCACCTTGATTGCAGTGCTAAGCAGAAAGCCTGAACTGTATTTGTATCATGTTCTTGTCCAGTTATTGTTTACCTTCACATCAGTACAAGGTGTAACTGTAAAACAGAACTTAATTCTTTGTGTGCGTGACTATACTTGATTGATAAAGCTGCTTCTGATTCTGAATTGTAACCATTATGGAATAAAAAATATGAAAAGAAATATGGAGGTGATGGAGTCTGATATTATCTCATTAATTCAACAATAATTTTAATTTATACTTTATTAATCCCTCTTGGGGAAATTCATTCTCTGCATTTAACCCATCATGGCTGAACCATGAGCAGTTGGCTGCTGTTTGCCAGCGCCAGGGGAGCAGTTAGGGGTTCAGTGTCTTGCTCAACAACAGTTCGACACACTAGGAGGGGCGGGGAATCGAACCAGGGAGGTTCGGTTTCAAAGACGATCGCTCTACCTCCTGCGCTACGCCG
Organism: Fistularia tabacaria; assembly: GCA_901007705.1. Classification (NCBI taxonomy): domain Eukaryota; kingdom Metazoa; phylum Chordata; class Actinopteri; order Syngnathiformes; family Fistulariidae; genus Fistularia; species Fistularia tabacaria. Next base: position 38,029 of record CAAKHD010000126.1, on the reverse strand, counting down.
CCCCCCACTCATTATTAAGGTTTTGTTTCCCATCTTATACTGCGATTTGTTAATTTTCACATCACTTTTAGAACAGTTTGAGGAACACACAGTTCCAAGTGGGTGATTTTCTCATTAATTCAACTTCATTATGGGGTTTTGTTTCCCGTCTTATAATGTGATTTGTTAATTTTCACATCAGTTTTAGAACAGCATGGGGAACACACAGTTCCAATTGGGTGATTGTTATGTTTTCTGTTGAATGAGGGTGGAGGATTTGTACCTCATGACTTTCATGTGCCTCTGTGTTCTGTCTTGTGACTTGATTTTACAACATTTACAACTAAGACACAACCCAGAGTATGACCACCCCTGGACCTCAATCTGACCTGAAAAAGCTGTGGGAAATTAAATAATTAGTGTTTGCAAGTCAGGGCCCATAATTGTATGATACAGATGTTAATAATGATTACAATATTCACAATAATACATTTTATTTGGAAATGCCTTTTTAAAACACAATATCACTTTCCAATTAAGAACAGTGGATAAAAACAACATACAGGAAAAACAACATGCTCCCAAGGCTCTGCAGGTATAGTTAGAAATTAAAGGAATGCTTGACAGAAAAAGGTCATTAACCTGTTTGATCTACCCTGCCTCAGTAATCTGAGAAAACGCTGCATTTCCGGCATTGCTTAAGACGACATTGGCCAGGCCGTAGCAGGTATTGCGTCATTAGTCACGCGAATGATGCCTGATTGGCTGTCGTTACCCCGCCCATCAGCTACAGAATAATGTCTGTCACATAACAACTCGCTGTTTTGCAGCGCATAAAACCGTCATGGCTTCCGTTGGAAGTTTTTGTTGCCGTTTGCTTGACAGAAGTATTAAGGCAACGCATTTCATCAGACTTTTTAGTCAACGGGTTCACGGTAATAGCCTGCGACAGCTTTCCTGTGTATCACAGAAGGAAAATCAGTTTAAACTCGAAGACTCGAGGTTAGCTTCACCCAACTTCGCTGCATCTCCACGAACCAGGAAAAGACAGGTAGTATTGACTCAAAAACGGTTGTCAATGTTTTTACTGCTCGGCACTATCATAGTCAATCTGGGCCCATTCTAGTGCCAAGTGTATGTACCTTATTTAATGAACGGCATTGTGGCGTGTTTTTGTCCGAGTAAGAAACCGTTGAGTTATGGAGCCCGCTGTGAGGATTGTTTCTATCAAGTAATTGAAAGGGTTCTGTTGAACATTAAAAAAAACTCAAACTACTGAATATGTTTTGCTAAAGGATACATTTCAAAAGATAATAACTGGCGGACTGTTACTAATTTAAGTTAATACTATGTAAGTGTTTGCAAAGACGGAACTTTCATTCTATAGAAAATAATGTCTTGATGAAGTGGTCCCTTGAAAATGGATTGTATTGGGAATTTTTCATCAGGAGATCTTATTAAATTGTTTATTGTATAAAGCAAACAGAACCTGAGTTCTCACTGATGGGGTTGACGAACACGTAGCCTTAAAAATTGTAATCAGCGTTTAAGAATCAGAGTTAGAGAAACATAATTTGTCCCCAAGGGGCAATTGAAGCGATTGTCTGTTCCCCTCCTCTCATAATGTAACAGCCCTGTTCAGAAGCTATCTTGATATTTCATATGAGAAAACCAGCAGATGTGAAACACAAAATTAAAACCATAACCTAAAAATTCATGAATTATCATAATATCTTCAGATTAATTTTCTGATCCATTGAACAACATACTGAGGTCAAGAAGCATAGTGTAGGATTCATAGTGAAAGGAAAACTAAATGAATGAGAATGAGCATATTTTTCTTGACAAGAACATTCCTGTAAAAATGTATAAAAGTCATAGAGTGTAAGGTCTTCTGCCTCCCTGATCCACTCAACAGTTTGTAAGGGGTATTGCATAAATTAGTAAGGGATATTAGTAATATCCCTTACTCTCGTCAGAGTAAGGGGTATAAAATAGATTTATAAGGGAAAAATGGTGTTTTCTATTTAGGAGGTGACATGACTGCATGAGGCAGAATTTTTTTTGGTCAACTCCTTGATCTCCCCAGTGTGCTCTGTATGGCTTTTTTACCCACAAATAATGAGAAAAGAGAAGATTAAGTTTGTATGCATGAACAACACACAATTTTATGTTGCTGTTATGTTGTTGTTTTTCTTTTCTGCAATTTGCTTTAAGTCACAGTATCTTATCTGTGAAAAACATTTCTGATAATTTAGAATTATTTAAAGAAGACTGGGCATTGCAGCTGTTTCTTTTACCAGGTGTTTCTGTTTGTGGACGTAGTACATCTATTGCTTTTTCTAATTCACTTGCTGTCTTGCTGTCACAGGGACAAAACATACCTTTCTCATCATTTTTGACTGACACCTTTGGCAGAAGGCACAACTACTTGCGCATATCCCTGACTGAGAAATGTAATCTGCGCTGTGAGTAGCTCTTTCTACTGTGACTTTTGAAAAGTTTGTATCTTGCTGAGGTTTGTAACCAGTGTTGGCATTAACAATTTATAACTCTTTGATGTAAAAAAAAAAAAAAAAAAAAAAAAGACCCACGTTCCTGTTTAGGGCACTTATCAATGATACTTCAACCATGAATTACTTGCTGAAAGAGGCACTGAAACCCAAACTTTCAGCCATGAATTCACTCTTTGAAATGAACTGCCTGCCTGAAAAAGTGAGGAGGTAAGTTATTGAGAGGTGTTATGGTGCTTCAGAGTTTAGCATTCCTGCATCATGGCAAAAAGGTTCCTGGTTCAATTCCAGTATCCTCCTGCAGTCCAATAACATAACATTGGTTGAATTTAGACTAATTAACCACATGTGAGAATGACAGCAAAAGTTTCTATCGGTTGCTCTGTGAAGGAAATATTTTTTTGAAGTTATCCTGATTATAATGAGTCCATCTGTTTGTGAAAATATCCTCTGGTGTAGAGCATAAAGTAAGTATGTCCATCTTGTGTCTATACCCGATCATATCTGTTGGGCTACCCTCCAGAATATAATTCTTATATTATTGCCCTGTGTTTGGTTAAATAAAAGTTTTTATAGAAGGTATTCTTGCAATTTCAGTGATAAATCATATGTAAATACAAAGAAAAAGCTGCCTTTTCAAACTTTGCATCATGTTTCATATTTTTGCAATGTTTGTGCCAATGATCTTCAGCCACTGCAAGTTAAAACATGTTTTATCAGTAAAATTCATGTATTTGAGACCTTTTTGTTTGTTCACTCCTTTCATTTCCATTACAGGTCAATACTGCATGCCAGAAGAGGGGGTGAAGCTCACACCACAAGGCCAGCTACTTTCCACCTCAGAGGTCCTTTCCCTGGCATGCCTCTTTGTCAAGCAAGGAGTGGATAAAATCCGCTTCACAGGGGGAGAGCCACTCATCCGACCTGATATTTTGGATATCATTGGTAAGAATAAGGCTTGGCATTTTTGTCTTGTCACAGTATGAAATAATTTTACCACAAAAAAATTTCCAATACTTAAAGTCAAAGTTGTTTATGCAAACTGCTTTAGTTGGCCATATGAAATCGTGACAATATTCGACACAATTTGCTGTGATTTGCTAATTGTCTTTTATGCAATTATTTATATGAAGACATTCTGGATTTAGGTAATGGAAACATTTAGCTACAGCAGAGCAAGGTATGTAGTCTATTTGCCTCTGGCTGCATTTAATTGCTTTGTAGTAGAACTGCTATAGCTATCGTTACAGTGGATCTTTTGTAGGACTGAAATTAAAACATGACAGGTGATTAAGAAGTATGAGGTGTTACTAATAGTTTTGTAGAAACAGAATGATAAAATTCCAACATTCTATGAAGAATAGCAACCCTCTTTAAAATTTGCCTAATTGAATTTGCATCTTTTGGACATTGTAACTAAAGTTGATCCCCTGAATTCGCTGTTGTTTTCTGCTGCCGTAGAAGTTGAGAAGCCTAAAAAGTTGCCACCATAATCAAACATTAATCATTTCAGGTGACTGTGAAAATTTCAATTACTCATCATAAATTTACCAGTCAAACTGGGTTCCCATTTCTCTAAAAATTCTTCAGACAAGCTCCTGTATTCATGAAGGTTCTCAGTCATCCAAGTTATAATACTAGTCGTACAATACAGTTCAGAACTGAAGAAGCCTCTCGGATGAGGGGTGAAACATCTTCAAGTGAAGAAATGCAAGTCCGGTTGTCAAGACAAGAAGATTTTGACAAGAATTACCATGACCTGTATGACTGAGGACCTTCACAGACATGTTAAATGCAAATTATTTAAAAAGTTCCCGCAAGGGATTAATAAAATACAGGGTTAAAAAAGAATTGCCAGAAAAAAATGACAACTGCCAGAACTGGAATAATCAGAACATCCATTGCTATTGTGTAAGGGAAAAATTAAACATTATATTATAAAAGCTGATTATCCTGTAATGCAGGGTTTACACCTTAAGATTTTGAAAAGGTTTTAAAAAGACTTGTGTAAAACTATCCTCTCACACCCGTTCACATCTGAAGAGTGTTTAGAGTTCTAAGTCTCAGCCTAGTCTAAGTGTAGTGTGAGACTAAAGACTGTGGAGACTTTTCAAAGATTGTAAAAAAGACTTGTGGAAAACTACAACGAGATTGTTATCCATGCAATGTTTTCTCATCATGCTGGTATCAGGTTTCCTGTTTCCGGTTTTATTGGAGCTCATCTATTGGTTGTTGGTTCAGTCTTTATGGTGACATAACACAAAGACTTGGGATAAACTAAAACACATTCATATTGTCGTAACCCCAAAGACTAAGTAAAGACTGAGCTACGACTGCACTAAGACTGTAAGACTACCAGCTTACACTTAGCAAACGAGGTGATGGGAGCACCGCTGTGACTCCTGTAAGACTCCCCTACAACTCTTAAGATTTCTTTCACACTTCCAGTTTAGTGCGAACAAAGTGAAAGATCTGACAGAAGTAATGTCTGACAAACACATCACAACTGCTGGTAATCACTCAAGAACAATGACTTTTTCAAACTAACTAGCAAGAAAATATAGTCCTCGGGGTTCACCCTCAAATTAGAGTGATGCTGCTGTCCCCAATAGTGCAGTGACTACTAGATTATTAGTGTTGAAACAACCAGTGTGTACAATGTTTGCTACAATTAGCATCATGTATATAAATATGTGCATGTGTGTCAGTTGCCGATTCTACTTGTGGATTCAGATTTTTTAGATATCAGCTTCTTGATGGACATTAGTTCTGTTAGCACTACTTTTGTGTACCTGCATAATTTACCTGTCTGACTGGGTGTTGAGTACTAGTTTTGCATGAGTTTCCCCCTACATTCGTCAAAATTTATTTTTTGTCTTTTTTCAGGTCTGTTACTCCCTTAATGTTTTCTCATATTTTTCTTCCACAAGTGGAAATGAGGAAGATTGAGGGTCTGAAGACCATTGCTGTGACAACTAATGGCATGAATCTTGCAAAGTTGCTGCCAAAGCTGAAGGATGCTGGTCTGGACCTCATAAACATCAGTCTGGACTCACTGATCCGCCCAAAATTCGAGTTCATTGTCAGAAGGAAAGGTATTTACAAAAGTGTAATAGGAACATAAGTTAAGATATTCAATGTTTTTGCAATGCTGTCAAAGCACTTCAGAGCAGGAATAGTAATGATGATTTGAATTGCAAATTTTGAATTTATTTTACATTTAAAAATGTTACGATTATCTCAATCTTTCTTGTATCTGCAGGATTGCACAAGGTGATGGAGGGCATTGAAATGGCAATTGAAATGGGCTACAACCCAGTCAAGGTAAATTGTTCACTATCCTGTATTCAAAGTAAATTCAAACTTAGGTGCAATTTTGTTTTTTTGGGTGCTTTTACTTTTTTGATGTAGTCGCTTCATGCATATGTGTGTGTGTGTGTGTGTGTGTGTGTGTGTGTGTGTGTGTGTGTGTGTGTGTGTGTGTGTGTGTGTGTGTGTGTATATATAAGTTCAATATTTGCATATACGTTTTTTAATTCTTAAGTTTCAGTTAGTTTGTGGATTCCCTGATGATTCCCTGAATTGATAGTTATAATCTATCAAAGTGCCTTTCTAGATAATTAGGGCACTTTAATGTATGTTGTTGAAATGTCCTTCCAAGGTTATATTAAAAGATTTAAGTTATATTTGTCAAATATAATGATTAGTGACAATTTCCCGTTTAAAATAGTCTTACAGGTAAATTTTATTGTGGCCAATGAACATAAGTAATTAGCTACTGAAATCAAGAAAAGTACTTCAGAAGTTGAAGGATAGGATACATGTAAATGCTGAATGTCTCAATAAGCAATCAATAAGTTGCTTAAGAACTGCATATTTTCTTAGACTGTTCAATATTGATATATAAAAACACATACTGTATGTGTATATACATAATTTTACATGCTGTAAAATGTGGGAAGTTCAGTTGAGCATTTATTTTGTGCTGCGTCCTATATCCTAGATCAACTGTGTGATCATGCAAGGTATCAATGAAGATGAGCTTCTTGATTTTGTGAAGCTGACAAAAAACAAGCCTCTCGAGGTGCGCTTTATTGAATACATGCCCTTTGATGGTGAGTACTGTATTCCAACTAAAAGTCACTGCAGAGAGAATTAGAATGTGTGAAGAAAATATTTTATTATCATAATGTAGTTCATAATAAAACACACAAAAGCTAGCAAACTCAGTCAGGTGATTTAGAGTAATTAGTTTCTTTTGACCACTGCTCGATTAATATGTTGAATTCTACAGTACATGAAGAGTGAATTCACATTGACAGTCAAAGTCAAATTTTATTATCTAGCGCAAAATCACTACAGAACTGTCTCACTTTACATTTAAAGCAGGTCTGGACCACATTAATTGATTTATAGAAACTGTACATTCCCCCATGAGTATTTGTATAATGTGTGTATATATATATATATATATATATATATATATATATATATATATTTCTAGCCTTAATCACCTGATCCTGCTGCACATCTTTCCCATCTCTATTCCTATGGTTTGCCAACCTGTATATATCATTCACCTCCTCACTTTCAACCTACCATTCAAGTCATCATCTGCTCTTTTTTTTTGCCTTTGCTACCTCTATCTTTACCTCATGCTGCATCTTCCTGTACTCCTGTCTGTTCTCTTCAGTCCCCTCAGTGTCCCACTTCTTCTCAGCTAACCGCTTTCTCTGTATATACTCCTGTACTTCTGTGATTCCACCACCAGGTCTGCTTATCTATTTTCCTTCCAGACGACACACCAAGTACTCTCTCACCTGTCTCCCTGATCACAGTAACTGTAGTTGTCCAGTCATCTGCAAGCTCTCCCTGACCACCAAGAGCCTTTCTCATCTCCTCCCTGAAAACCATACAACACTCCTCCCCTTTCAGCTTCCACCACTTTGTCCTCTTGATCTTCCTTGTCACCAGATTCATCCTACAAACCACCACCCTATGCTGTCTGGCTACACTCTCCCCGACCACTACTTTGCAGTCACTGATGTCTTTCAGATTACCTCGTCTACACAAGATGTAGTCTACCTGCGTGCTCCTACCTCCGCTCTTATAAGTTACCCTATGTAGCCTCACGGTTCCACTTGGGTCCCTCTCATTCACACACAAATATTCTGTCTGGCTGCAACTAACCTTCATTCCTCTCCTTCCAGAGCGTAACTCCACTTCTCTAGATTTTCCTCCACCTGTTCCTAGCTCCCACTACAGATCACAATGTCATTTGCAAACCTCATGGTCATTGAAGATTTCTGTCTAACCTCATCTGTCATCCTGTCCATCATCACTGCAAACAGGAAGGGGTTTAGAGCGGACCCTTGATGTAGTCCAACCTCCACATTGAGCTTCTCTGTCACACCTAGAGCACACCTCATCACTGTCTCACATCTCGCTTACATGTCCTGCACCAGTCTAACATTCCTCTTTGCCACTCCCGACTTCCTCATACAATAAAGTAGTTAATCTCTTGGCACCCTGTCGTATGCTTTTTCTAGGTCTACAAAAGTGCAATGCAGCTCCCTCTGACCTTCTCTGCACTTCTCTATTAATATCCTCAAAGTGAATACTGGATCTGTAGTTCTTTTTTTAGGCAAGAAACCATACTGCTGCTCACAAATGTTGACCCCTGCTGTCAGTCGAGTTCCCACCTATCTTTCTCATAACTTAATTTTTGGTCCATCAACTTTATCCCTCTTTAGTTCACCATTTTTCAGGCATCTTCTCAATCTCTAATAATCTAATCATATTCTCTACCACTGCCTCCCCAAGACACATCCATACCTCCACAGGTATATCATCAGGACCTACTGCCGTTCCACTCTTCATCCTCTTCAACGCTCTCCTCATATCACACTTTACTAATACTGCTACTTTCTCCTCTTCATCGTTCTTTTCACCAGTCATTCTACAAACCACCATCCCATGCTGTCTGGCTACATTGTCGCTTACCACTACATTGCAGTCACTGATCTCATTCGGATTACATCATCTATACAAGATGGAGTCTACCTGAGTGCTCCTACCTCCGCTTTTATAAGTTACCCTATGATCGTGCCTTTTCTGGGAAAAAAAAGTATTCACTACTACAGCCATTTCCATCCTTTTTGCAAAGTCTACCACCATCTGTCTGTTTTTTGTTCCTATCCTGGCTACCAAACCTACCCATCACTTCTTCATAACTTCTATTGCCTGCAGCAAAACATGTCCATTGAAGTCTACACCAGTTACCACTGTCTCACCTCTGGGGATATTCTGCATCACTTCAACTAACTCACTCCAGAAATTTTCCTTCTCTTATAACTCACATCCCACCTGTGGGACATAACAACCTCGTCTATACAAGATGTAGTCTACCTGCGTCCTCCTACCTCCGCAACATTGAGCATCACACCTTCAATTTCCAGTTTTAGTGTCATAAGTGTATCTGACACTCTTTTCACCTCACAAGTATTCCTAATAAACTCTTTCTACGAGGTAACTCCTACTCCAAATCTCTTCCTACCAATACTATGATAGTACAACTGAAACCTGCTCCCAAGCTTCTAGCCTTGCTACCTTTCTACCTAGTCTCCTGGAGACAAAGTATATCCACCTTCCTTCTCTGCATTATGTCAACCAACTCTCTAGCTTTTCCTGTCATCGTCCCAATATTCAGAGACCCAACTCTCAGCTCCAGACTGTTGCATTTCTTCTTTTCTCTCTGCTTCCAGACATGCCTTCCTACTCTCCTTCTTCGACCGTCAGTCACCCAATTTCCACTGGTACCCTGTAGGTTATGGGCACCAATGGCGGTTAATGTGAAACCAGGCCTTAATGGTCCAGTATGAGATTCTTTGGTTCGATTCGCATATTTGGTTTTGGAAAAAGTTTTACACCGGATGCCCTTCCTGATGCAATCCACTGCATTTATCCCGGCTTTGGACCAGCTCAGAAAGAAACTGGCTTGTGCCCCCTGAGGCTGCATTCGGTTTTGTCAGTGTTAAGCAACAACAACCGTGGTAGTCATACGGATTTATATGCCCTTAAGACATTTCCCCCTTTCAATAGCTGGGTATCATCTGCATTGAAGTTACAAATTGGATTGGCCCCCAAAAATATTACCTAGAAGCATATAAAGGTAACTCTGAAACTGAGTTTAGTGCACACAAAGGATACATCACTTATGTGTAAGCAGCATATAAATAATATAATTTGTCGTGACACTATTAAATTAGGTTTATTGCCCTTCTTTTTCAATCTCATATGTCTCTTAAATAGTTGGCAAAAGTCTTCCTAATCTGTCTGAAAGATGCCTGTGATACACTATATCTCAGATGGACCAAATCTCTCTTCTTCTTTTGATAGGGAACAAATGGAACTCTAAAAAGATGGTGAGCTACAAACAAATGCTGGATAGCGTCAAGCAGCAGTGGCCAAACCTGGAGATGATTCAGACTGGACACACCGACACAGCAAAGGTCAGTTATTAAGATATTAATGTCTGGATGGGTTTGCAGTGCTTGCATCTGTCATAATATATCTAGAAATACCTCTTCAAATGTTAACTTAATTTTAATGTTGATCTTTAATTGGTAATCTTTCCTTAACAATTATATCTGTATGATAAATGATGATCCTGATCTTCTTTTCCTTTCAGGTACTCCCTTCAGGAGTCTCCATAGAGAATCAACCTCTTCCATCTAACCGTCATTCCTCTTGCCTCACACCAGCTATCTTCATGTCCTCTTTCACGACATCCATACATTTTCTCTTTGGTCTTTCTCTACACCACCTGCCTGGAAATTCCAACCTCAGCATCTTTCTACCCATATATTCACTATCCCTCCTCTGTACATTACAAAACCATCTCAGTCTGGCTTTTCTGACCTTATCTCCAAAACATCATAACATGTGCTGTTCCACTGATGGACTCATTCCTGATCCTAGTCATCTTTGTCACTCCCAAGGAGAACCTCAACATTTTCAACTCTGCTACCTCCTACTCAGCTTCCTTTTTTTCCTCAATGGCACGGTCTCTAAACCATATAGCATCGTTGGTCTCACCACTATCTTGAACGCCTTTCCGTCCATTCTGGCTTATACTCTTTTGTCACATACTGACACTTTTCTCCACCTGTTCCAACTTGCTGGAACACGTTTATTCACCTCTTTTCCACACGCTCCATTGCTGTGGACTGTTGACTCTAAGTACCTAAAATCCACCTTGTTTATTTCTATTCCCTACAGCCTCACGGTTCCATTTGGCTTCTTTAATTCACAAACATGTATTCTGTCTTGCTGCAATTATCCTCATTCCTCTCTTCGTCAGAGCATACCTCAACCTCTCTAGATGTTGCTCAGCCTGTTCCCTACTCTCACTACAGATCACAATGTCATTTGCAAACATCATGGTCCATGGAGATTTCTGTCTAACCACCCTGTCCATCACCACTGCAAACAGAAAGGGGCTCAGAGCTGACCCTTGACCCTATCCCACCTCCACATTGAACTTCTCTGTCACACCTACAGCACAACTCACCAGTCACACATCTTACATATGTGCCCATGCACCAGTCTACCATACTTCTCTGCCACTCCAGACTTCCTCATACAATATCATAGTTCATATCTGGGCAACCTGTCATATGCTTTTTCTAGGTTTACAAAGGCACAATACAGCTTCCGCTGACTGTCTATGTACTTCTCAACCAGCTCAAAAAGACATTGACCTTTTTCCCGTCTGAGTCTGCATCAACACTTATATTCCACAAGTATCTACTGTCAATTTTCTCCGTGGTACAATCTCCTGTTCTGTGTCGTTCAGGCATTTAAGGTGCCAGGCTTTAAAGGCCAAGTGGGATTCATCAGCTCTATGTCTGACCATTTTTGTGGTGCATGCAATCGATTACGAATCACAGCAGATGGCAACCTTAAGGTGAGAGGGCAGTTAACTTTTTTTGGATCTTTTGCTGTGTGTGTGTGTGTGTGTGTGTGTGTGTGTGTGTGTGTGTGTGTGTGTGTGTGTGTGTGTGTGTGTGTGTGTGTATCATTTATTCTGTCCCTTTCAGGTGTGTCTGTTTGGAAATTCTGAGGTGTCCCTTCGGGACTTGTTGCGATCTGGGGCAACAGATGAAGAGCTGCTGCAAATCATTGGGGCAGCTGTAGGAAGGAAAAAAAAACAACATGCAGGTATACTTGTGCCTCTCTCTGCTATGAAATGGGCCCTGGATTTGTTCATGTAGATTCTACAGCATTTAGATAAAAAGAATAACTGCATTATTCTGCTGTGCTCTTCTCAGGCATGATCAGTATCTCCAAAATGAAGAACAGACCTATGATCCTCATTGGTGGGTGACGTGGTTGTTGTACGATTGTTTCATACATGTATGTCTGCTATGATTTGTTTGCTAACTTGTGATAATCATGACTTTTCTGCATTACATTCACGGACAAATATTTTTACTTTTTTATCACTCAACTGGCATTCATAATCCTAAAAAGAAAACAAAATAATTATCAGGCCAGGCTTGCATCATTCAGAATGTATTTTTTGACATTTAGATAAGTTCATCCATAATCCATGATGTTGATCATAACCTTTTTCAAATATTTTAAGTTTGAACTAAGAAGATTTCATATAAAATTGTCTAAACTAATTGTTTATATGAAACGAGTGCCTTCAATAATGTTCAATCCAACAGGTAGAACATCATCAGAGCCTTTGATTCTATCTCAAGGCCACCAGATTTCTTCACGAGTAGCTTTCTGGTTTCAGATGCTTCATATTTGTGCAGACAGACTGAGATTGTTGGAAAGACAAAGTATAACATGCCTTCAGAACTGCACTAGATTGGCCTTTTTCTGCACTATGACCTCACGCAGTGGACAAGCTCATTTTTGGTTTTGTATAAAGAAAGGTATTTGTCAAGGCATGGATGGCCACCACAATTTAGCACACAGTCTTTTCTTTGCATGGGTTGATCGTCAGGCCCTTCTTATTTGGCATCATAACAATGTATGTTTTAATCCAAAAACTAAAGTCACAAGCCATGTTCATGTAGTCACTCACAATTATGCGCAAGTCAGAGATCTCAATGCCTTTACGAGCTATTTTCTCAGGATCCCAGGAATGCTTCCCTTTTGCACACTGTTAATGAAGGGTGGATTGAGCATTTATCTCCAGAGTGTGAGATTATGCCACAATAAAACAACTAGGAAAGTATCCAGTCTCAAACCCAGACAATATACAGGGTCTCCGACCATGTTCCTCTCAGACACTTGTAGTTCCCACTTATATAACCCCACTGAAATCCAGCTGTCACACATAGACAGCCAAGGCCAAGCAACCATGGTCGATGTTGGCGGTAAAAATTGTACACGCAGAAGTGCCAAGGCCTTTGCCACTGTCATTTTGGGCCCCATTGCATTTCGGCTGCTGCAAGATAACCAACTGATGAAGGGTGATGCCTTGGTGGTGGCCAAGTTGGCTGGTATTATGGGTTCAAAACAGACTTCGGTCCTTATCCCACTCTGTCATTCAATCCCTTTAGATTACACCTCTGTTACCTTTGAACTCATCAAACCAGATAATGCTGTGGCTATCACAGCAACCTGCCATACAAATAGCAGGACAGGAGTCGAGATGGAGGCTTTGACTGCTGCCTCTGTAGCAGCTCTTACCCTTTATGATATGTGCAAGGCTGTCAGCCATGACATCGTCATTAAAGAAATAAAGCTACTGAGCAAGACTGGGGGTAAGAGGGAATATGACTGTAGTCATGCAATAAATCGAACAAATCAATTGTGAGGATGAGACTTTATGACAGGTTTCATTTGAAATATGATGTTAAGCCTTTCAAAAGGATTGTGAAACATTTTGGAATTGTAAAGATTCAATTTTTTTTTTTTATTCCCAATCAGTGAGTATGTAGTTGCCTCTATCATAAAGAATTTAGAGGATGAATAGTTAAAAACTTGCTCTGATTGCTACATTTATTTTCATGCAATACTTTTTACCTTATGTGCATGCCACATTCTGGTGGTGTTAAATTATGACACATTAAATCAGAGGAAGGGTAGCACGGTTGTAGGGAGATTAGTGCTGGTACTTCGCAGCAATCTGGTTCCCTGTTCAAATCCCGTGATTTTGTCTGTTCTTAAATGCATGCATTTGTGTTTGGATTCATAATTTCTGGAACATATATCATGTATGTATATATATTCTTACATTAATAAGCAATGAAAACCCATTACACTAATGATCTTTTTTCCCCATTGTGTTTTACCAAATGCATCACGATGAAAACAAGTTTGTTTAAATAATAAAATTTGCATTGTATCATGCGGATTTTGCAAGGAATACTAGAAACATTACTTCAGCACTAAAGAAATAGAGGTTTTCAATTAATTATAGTTACTTCTCCATCAACCCTTAAAATGTGTCAGTTAGTTCACGCTTTGTTTGTTGCATTGTCGTCTCTCAAATTACAAGTCATTGAGATATTAAACTGTCTATACAATCTCCCACAGAGGGAGATTACAGGGATTTTGCTGTCAAACCATTTTTCCTACATTTTAATTGGTGTGATGTTCTCATGAAGTCGAGGTTTTTCTCTTTGGCAGGATTAGGATCAGGCAGGATTATTTGAACACACCGAACATAGGACAAAGGCTGAAATAAGTGGTAGACGATGGATGGGCTAGGTCTAGTCCTACTTCATACACCATTGAAGCGAGCTGTGGGTTTTGTGGCTCTTTAGCTTCAGCCTTTAATTTTCAACACACCAAAGGCCCATTTAGCCCCCCAAGCCCACAATAATTGAAGCAAAAAGAGAATTACCGTCTCAAGGATTTTTCGAAAGGTCTTGTGTAAATTCGGTCTTGTTTAAAAAACGGTAATTCCCTTCACACCATTGGTGCCAGATGTGCCATAAATTTTCACAGCAATTTTCAGCATCAGCAACATCTTTCACATTCATAGATCTATGCTCAGCCTTCTTCTCTGTGCCAGTCCACCCAGACATTCAACCAATATTTGCATACACATTTAAGAATCAACAATACACATGGACTAGACTTCCACAAGGTGACGTTGATAAGTCTACAGCATTCAGCAAGGTGGGACGATAGGTATTATCTGATTATGAACCACCAGAGGGATCATACTTATATAATATGTTTCCAATCTATGAGGCAAGCCCTCACCAAAGCTCTTGCACTGGGTCTGGTAGAATATGAAATAACGTTATAACATATGAACATGGCAGAAACTTCCGACCTGTTGCATTTTACCCCAAGACTACGTTACCAGTAGAGGTTCAAGGAATGCCTGCCTGCCTCCGTGTTGTAACTGCCTGCAATTATGACAGAGGACATGTAGATAATAGTGTTATCACATGATTTGACCCAATACATCACATATCAGGTAATTACGATACTGAATAATCTACACAACACAACACATGACAGCTCATAGAAAAGTGGCTATGAAGCTATTCTAACATCTACTCAGAATCTGAGAATCAAGTATGCCACATCCTCCACCATCCTCACTTCATGATATCATCAAACCCAATGGCTGCTGATGATGAAGATGACTGTATGACCACAATACATGACAAATCCTCATGCACATTAAGACATTATTCATCAGCAGTCAGAGCAGAGATCAACTTTCAGCTACCCCCTCCTCAAAAATGGCCAAACGTTAAGGTGGACGCTGAGAACAGGGTGTTTCAAGCCAGGTGGGAGGTGGGAGTACATGTTCACGGAGGTAAAAGGCAAACCTGTGAGTCTTCTGTGTGGAGAAAGTTTGGCCGTAATGAAAGAATATCATCTTAGGAGGCACCATCAAACATTCTGACAGATCCATCAGAAAATATTGCTTCATTCATTTAATCATTAAATAATATACACTGTGTTAGGTCTTGGTTCAACAGGCTATGTGCATCATTTCAATATGTTTTAATAAACATTGACCCAGTCCGGCCCTCGGCTTGTAGCAAATTTGTTTGTTCGGCCCTCGGTGTATTCGACTTTGACATCACTGCTCTAGACCCACTGATGGTAACCACCTAAGTGGCTATGCTATAGTGCAATTACCTGACATAATTCACGAATCGTATTCACTGCCATTCACGTCAGCTCAACAATGCGAAATATATGCCCTCAAACATTCATGTGATCAATATGAGAACCATGAAGTGACAATCTATACTGACAATCGCTGTGCTTTCGGTGCAGCTCATGATTTCAGTAAAATATGGCAGCAACGAGGCTTTATCTCAGCAGATGGCAAAACAATCACACATCAAACATCAACAACTACAATTTCCGGACTCTGTAACAAAACCTGTAGCATTAGCTATTGTAAAAATTAAGGGACACTTACCAGGGAAAAATTTGTTTGAGACGCATTAATAAATTGCTTGCTGACTCAGCAGCCAAGTATGCAGCTGCGAACCTTCCCAATCCACCAGACCTAAACCTAACCCCTAACTATGGTGATGCATCCAGCATATTTACCACATAACATTGACTTAATTTACAAGCAGAAGCATGCATCTGACCAGGGTAAACAACACTTGCAAAATAATAAAGCTATTCTAGACTATAGGGACATAGTTAAAGATGATCAGGAACAAGCGTGTCTTCCGTCTTCTATGCTTCCTGGTCTTGTTCTTCTTTTCATGGGATTTCCCATCAGACACGGGTGTAGTACAGGCTATTCAGAATCAATGTTGTTTTCGAGGAGTAACAGCATATGTGAAAAACTATCGAGATGTTTGACTTGTGCAAGAACAAGTATCTGCAAGAACTTACTCAATAAGTCCTGACAATACGACCCACTACTGGACACACGCTACCAGAGTAAAACTGTTGGAGTACGCAGACTTCCCCAGGTCCATTGATCGAAGAGGATATCCACTCAGAGACTTTCTTTCATGTCAATCTTTATTTTGGTACAGATGCGCATCTGGAGACCCTCCACCCGTGCTGGCTGGCGCTGCTGGTGTGGGCCTCCTCACCTCGAGAAATGCACCAGTATTTATTCTTTATACCGTGCGTTTCTGCTATCTTTGACCAAGTTACATGCTCGTATTCTTCCCCCCCCCCCCGACTGCTCATATCTTGTTTTTCACCCCAGCTGAAAGTTCGTCCTTGTCCTTTTATGCAGCTACTGACTCTGCAATCGCACCCTTATTCTCTTCACTCATACACATACACAACTATCAATTACTTCTTGTTTTTGGACGTTCAAGGCATTATGATTGTATGTGCACACATGATTTCAGTGGCGTATGTTGCGAGTGCTGTCACTCCTGATTATTTCATTGACGTATTTTTGGCCTTTGTCACTCCTGATAATTTCCACAACACCCAGCCCAGAAACAAGGACCAAGGAGAAATGTCTCAGTGATGGATAAGAATCTTCTGTGATTGTCGCTAATAGATTGCGTATTAATAAGGGGGAAACTTAGAAATAAAATGCGTGCTTTCACCCTGTCTCTCGAAATGAGTGCATCCATAGGTAAACCTAACTTTGCCAAACACGTAGCCACGGAATGATATGAGGTATTTGGAAACAGCGGCCACCTTCCCTTGCTTCAAACGGAATGACAGCAATTCCCGTGACAGCCAACCTTTAGGACACTTTCCTTATACATTCTCTGTTAACTGGGCATCTTTATCCATCCTCGGGACAATGGAGGTACTAACCAGGTTGAATACTACCCAACCTCTGATACAATAGGCCTCATCCACCATCGGCTAGGAAATCCGGACCCGAGCCTTGGACTGAGAGGACGAGGAGGGCCCATCATGGTTCCTCGGGGTTGCCACCACTACCTCACCTCAAAACCGGCCTCAACACAAACATTCTGTGCTCTCCCAAGTCAGTTGCGATATTAAGGTATTGTAAGCTTTTGGATAATTTGCTGGGGGTGTTTGGTTTCTGGGGTGGAAAAAGCCAAGTGTGACTGACATCACATCTTAATCTTCACCCACATACGCTTTATCTGGGGTTTAGTCGTGGTGGCAGCAGACTCAGCAGAGCTTTTTAGATATTAGTCTCCCTAAACTCTCCAGCTCCTTCCAGGGGATCCCAAGGCACTTCCAATCCAGACATGTAATCCCTTGATTGGTATAAAATTTTATATTTTGTATAATTTGACCGAGATGAACTATATGTATGGAGAAAAGGATGGAACCTAACAGGATACCACAAAAATTAGTGTGGTAGTGATTGTGCCATGTTACCAGAAATGGTTCTATTTTTGTAAAGTAGGACATAATTGCTTAAGGGCAATGTCATTTATCACAACTGTTGTGCCTCAAAACCAGACTTTTAACTTAACAAACTTATTTCTGTCAATTCGTCCACCATGTGCTGAACACACAGGGGATCAAATCCCCCACCCAGCACGTTGCAATAAACTAATCCTCATCTTCCCCCTAATTTTAGTACACATTCCAAAGGTGATTGATGAGAGGAGAGGCCGCCTACTACGGGGAGGGGGGGGGGGGGGCCCAGCACCTCTCCAAATTATCCCAACCAGAGTGGCACACGGCGACCCCA
>CAAKHD010000126.1:0-10115 GCA_901007705.1 Fistularia tabacaria | reverse complement strand
CGTTTAAATATTTATTATTAAAATTTTTTTTGGTGTGTGGGGGGGGGGGGTGGGTTTGTGGGGGGGGGGGGGGGGGGGGGGGGGGGGGGGGGGGGGGGGGTCGTCCCAATACCCTCACTAGTTGGACCAGACAGTGACACACACTGTTACGCCATAAAACCAGCATATAAACTGCGCGTTTTGAACTGAAAACGGCTCTGTAAGCTGCTCTCCAGTGCACAAAAGGTGGCCATATATCGACGCAAAAGCCAATTTTCCTTCCGTGGCTCCAAGCTCAACGTCCCGACCCGGGTGCAGACTGCATCCGAAGATCTTCGAGAGACAACAGTGGTTCCAGATCGCCAACCGTCTCGTCTCCAATGATTTATCCAGATGACACCTCACTTCTGAGGCATGAGCCATTGATCAATGTGAGTGTTGTAACAGCTGTTTTCTTGTCGAGCCTTGGCCGATCACTGTATTCCCATGCCATCGCGATTGTTAGCTTGCTAACTAAGCGTCGTTGCTGCCTTCCTAATTCGCTCTCTGCTTTCCTTTCTTTTCCTAAGACACACGCACATCCACTTACATTTTCACAGGACATGATCTATTTGCGCCCCACTCATTCTTATGTGCTTCCGCCCACGATTACGTTGTTGCACCTGGTGGTAGCCTTTGGACTATAGACGCCGCCAGATTGGTAGTTTTTCTGAGGCTGGCACCATTTTTGCAGTCCTTTCACTCTCTCTCTCTCTCTCTCTCTCTCACACACACACACACACACACACACACACACACACACACACACACACACACACACACACACACACACACACACACACACTTCGGGCTGTTAAATAAACTTCATTGTATTTTAAAAGGGGCGTTTCCTGGTATTTTGTGTGCCCATATTGTGACAAGACTGTGTGACAGGGTCAGTGCTCGAATACACACTTATTCATCTAAAATTTCATTAAATGTTGACATTTTTAGATAAATACATTCTTCTTGAGACTGTGTTCCACTCAGTTATTTTACAGCTTTGCTGGTGGTTCTCCGAACGAAGGTTAATATTATTGAGTTTCATGATATTCCGACAACTTTGATTAATAACTAATAATCAGAGATAATTGTTAGTTAATACTAATAACTCATTCTAACTCCACTCACTGCACCACAAATGGTGCCCAGTGTGAGGCTAGGGTATAACAGCACACAACATTATAGAGGTACATCCTGTAATTATTCATTGAGGCTAAAGAAGCCAGTAGTTCTCCTCAAGCTCTGACCCGGTCACAGAAAAGTCTCTAGGCCTCAACAGTTTGTTCAGTGATGTTGCAGGTCTCAACTTCCTGTGAAATCAGTTCTTTTCTAAACTGCTGGCCAAGTCCAAATGTTATAATTTAGCGTGTGGTGGGGAGACTGGCCGGCAGAACCCCAGAATCCTTTTCAGCTGCAATGAGCAAGAGAGAGTTAGAGAACTCCATTGAATGAATAGTTGTACAATATTGTTGTTGATTTGTTACACTCACCTGCACGGTTAGTCATTGTAACAGGGGGTGCAGCTTTTGTTTAACTGTTGGCATTGTGAGATGCCACCCTTGAATTTTCCCTGTTTGTTGTTGAATTAAAACTGTCTTATCCAACCGATATCCCATGAGCGATGCATCCTTGACTCTGTCACAAACCAAAACCCCAGCTCACCACAATAATATAGCTTATTTTGTCATTTTCGCATGTCAAAGATTTAGCAATATCAGAGTCAGTGAAACAGCTCAGAGACACTATTGTTTGACGGATACAAGTGGTGCTACCATGCTGTGTTCAGACACCAGAACACCTAAACATAGATGGAGGTGGTCACTGTAGTGGTGGTGGTGATTGGAGTAGTAGCTGTTGTATTGGCGACGGAGGCAGTTGGTTTGCTGGTTCAAGCGAAAAAATCCACCCCAGTCAACTGGTGCCTGCCATGCGCTGACTTGCGACCATCTGATTGCATGTGCGATTTAACCGCGTTGATGCCCGTTGTGCAAAGATTAAAAATCACATGCTATAATACACCTCACCTGTTTTTCTGCTGATGGGCTTTAATTAGCCTCAGAGAATCTTTTCATCTTCATCCGACTCAACTTTAACTGAAAAATTCCACATTCCCAATTTTCCAAGACATCACTTTCAGCTCTTTCGCCATGCTCAAAACTTGGTGTTGTGACTCTGTGCACCATCAGAACACTGTTGTTAACATTTTTTGTGATGGTCACACTACCATCTGATCGCATGTGTGGTTTAACCACGTTGATGCCCATTGTGCAAAGTTTAAAAGTTTTTGCATACACTACAAAACGCCTCACCTGGTTTCTGCCAATGGGTTTTAACCAGCCTCGGAACAGTCCCTCATCCATCCATTTAATTGAAAATTACACTTTCCCATTTTCCTGACCCATCACTACTCACTGCTCTTTGCCACACTTATCTTCAGCGTTGTAACATCGCCCACTGAATAACGGTCTTAAACAATAGCCGATTAAAGGGCACCGCAAAATCTATTTCAGAGGTTCTAATGCCTCTTAATGACGCTCGTAAACCCTGCGGGTATGTGTGTGCAAATATAGTGAAGTCTTAACTATTTGTGCTCTCACTTGAGAAAAAGTATGTCATTAAGTTCTCGGCCAGGTAACACAAGCTTAAGTTGAAAACAAACTTGTTTGTTTCCCACCTGTAAGCATTGCCATTCTTCTACACACCTTTTCCCCTCTATGTTTTGCCCAATTTTCAAATTAAATTAAAGTAAAATGGAATTGAACCTACCTACAACAGATCCTCTCTTTCTCACAATCAGTTGATCATTTCTAGTATCTAGGCAGTTTCAGCACTTCATTAGCTCGGGAAGATTGGCTCACTTAAGTAGAGCTTGTCTACATAATTAAAAAAAAAAAATAAAAAAATAAAAAATAAATAAATAAAAAAATTGTATTCCTTAGAGCAAGCAACAGCAAAATGAAGGTCTAAAAATTATACGTTCACATTGACCGCTTTGAACAGTCTCTTTCAAAGGTTTTGGAGAATCTAAAATACCTCCTACATCTGTAGATTTGCTCAATCTGTAGGATTTGCTCACATACTGTATGTAAGTGACTTCAAAGCAGAGTGTTTTTTTAGATTATTTTTGGTACCTAATGTTTAGTTAGAAGTTTATTTTGAAAGGATATGAATGGGTTTAAAACATGGGAAATTGACAGTAAAAATAAAGCAAAGGTAAACCCGTTGAAAGACACTTAGAAAACAAAAGACAAGTGAATTTAAGTTACATTTTACATATCTGAAATTGTTGGGTTTTAGATTCTCCCTCCTTATCGTTTCTCTTAATTCAAGGGTTGGCAGACATGACAAATCAAAAAGGATTCATCACCTTGTCCCTAGCTTCATCCAGCTGGTCTTCCAGTTCAGAGAAGCTGAAGCCTGCCACAGTTATAAAGTCACCAATTACAGCCACAAACTTGTCCCCAGGTTCCCTCCTCTTGCCTTGTTGGTAGTGCAGTTCCTGCACCAAATGACATTAAAAAGTTTCTCTTAAACTGAAAATGGGTTGGCCTGTGAAGTGTATTCATGAACAACCTACTAATCATACAATTTTACATCAGTATTACACTTAGTTTGTACAGGTCTCCGTGTTTGAAACCTTGTGCTGTGTGTATACAAATAAACCCATTTTTTGTTGGCGTCACCAAATGTGACAATAACATCAACATGAAAATTAAACTCACCCAACAGGTAATTACTGCAGAAAAAAAACAACGTGGAAGGCAATAAGACATAAACTCACCCCCTCAAGGGCCTTCAGTCCAGTTTTGATATTGTGCACCTCTTTTTCCAGCTCTGTCAAACTAGTGAAATGAAAGTTATTGAGAGAACATCTTCTGAGTTTATTACCTTTCACTATTATGAAGAATTGCTAAACAAATCAAGTAGATTTACCCACAGGACTACTGAAACACTTAAAACTACAAACCCCAATTAAATTGGGACGTTGTGTAAAACATAAAAAAACTGACCAATGATTTGCAAAACGTTTGCAACCAATATTCAGTTGAATATACTAAAAAGACAAGATATACAATGTTCAAACTGATAATTAAATATTTTTTGCAAATATTCACTCATTTGGAATTCGATGTCTGCAACACGTTCCAATAAAGCTGGGTCAGAGGAATTTTTAACACAGTCACCTTTCCTTTTAACAACACTCAGTGAAGAATGTGGCTCGGCATTGTGCGTGCAGCATGTGGCTTGGCATTGTCTTGCTGAAATAAGCAGGGACGTCCCTGAAAGACTACGCTTGGATGGCAGCATGTGTTGATCCAATAACCTGTACGAATCTTTCAGCATTACTGGTGCCTTCACAGATGCGCAAGTTCCAAATGCAATGGGCATGAGCACACCCAGTACCATCACAGATGCTGTCTTTTGAACTTTGCGCCGATAACAATCCAGATGGCCCTTCTCCTCTTTGGCCCGGAGGAAATGATCGTCAATTATCTTCAAAAAGTATTTGAAAAGTAGACTCATTAGACCACAGCACATTTTCCACAGCATCAGTCCATTTCAGATGAGCTCAGGCCCAGAGAAGCCAGTGGAGTTTCTGGGTGTTGTTGATGTATGGCTTTCGCTTTGCATGGTACAGTTTTAACTTGCATTTGTGGATGCAGCGATGAACTGTATTAATTGACAATGGTTCTCTGAAGTGTTCGTGAGCCCATGTGGCAATAACCTTTACACAAAGATGCGGTTGTTGTTTTTTTTTTTTTTTTAAATGCAGACGCGTCTGAGGGATTGAAGGCCATGGGCAGTCAATATTGTTTTTCGGCCTTGCTGCTTGTGCAGAAATTTCTTCGGATTCTCTGAATCTTTTGACAATATTATGGACTTTAGATTATGAAATCCCTACATTCCTTGCAATTACGTGTTGAGAAATGTTATGCTGTTAAACAGTTGTACTATTTGCTCACGCAGTTTTTCAGAGAGTGGCGAAGCTCTCCCCATCCTTGCTTGTGAACAACGGAGCCTTTCGGGGATGCTCCTTTTCTATACCCAATTACGACACTCAGATTTCAGATTCATCTGTGGAATATTCCAAACAGGTGTTTTTTTTGAGCATTCCTCAACTTCCCCAGTCTTTTCTTGCCTCTGTCCCAGCTTTTTTGGAATGCGTTGCAGGCATCAAATTCAAAATGAGTGAATATTTGCAAAAAAACAAAAACTTATCAGTTTGGTGATATTGTCTTTGGAGTGTATTCAACTGACTACAGGTTGCAAATGATTTGCAAATCATTGTATTTTTGTTTTTAATTTACATTTTAAACAATGTCCCAACTTCATTGGAATTGGGGTTTGTACATGAACCTGTGGTACAGGCATCCTGAAAGTCACTAAAGGTTAAGTAGAATGTGTATGATTGTTCTTACTTTACTTTTGCAGCCTCTGGTACACTGCTTAGGTCTCTTTGGATGAGGAGTGTGTCAGGGTAATTCTTCTCAAAGATCATGATCAAGTAGTGCAACATGGTGATATTCCTGTTAAATAAAAGGTTAGGCCAAAGATATCTGTCAAATAGAAATTCCCCAAAACCAAACAAACAATCTTGAACCCGTCCCTTAAATGGTGCTCTAGGATAGAAACTGTGTTATAGTTGATATAATTAGACTTTTGGAAACACAAATGCTGAGTGTCGTATGTTTTTTGAATGTAGTAATCATGTTAATAGGAAACGGTCATGTCCAATTTTTTTTCTTCAGTGTCTCTAGTAAACATGTACATTTGGAGTAAGTACTAATGGTCACTTAGATGATACAAGAAATAAATTAAAATTACCCAGCTGCAAACTAACAGTGGCTACTTTAGTAGTAGGGACATTGACTGAGTAATGACTGAGAAAAATATAAATTGATTGAGTTGACCTCCTATTACAGCTTCTCCAAAGGCCCACCTGTCAATGCTGGACTTGGTATCAGCAATCTTATTGAGGCTGGAGACCTTGAAACCATAGGCATTGCCTCTCTGGCCCTTGTTCATAATGTTTCCAAATGCCAGCACAACCTCCAGGATCTGCGCCAGTTTCTTGCTCTGAACCACTTCCTTGGAAGCATTAAGAATGGCTGTAGGAAAACGACAATGAAGGAAAATAGGGAGAAACACAGGAGAGATCATAAAGTTTGTGATAGACACAATATGTGTACAATCACTACAGAGTATAACATAACCCTTAATATTGCACAATGACGATGCAGTTATGTTTAATTCAATTGCATGGCAACATATTCTTCATATAACCAGGGGAAATTAAAGCCCCATCTCTACCCAACTCTACGCTGGTCTATATTTTAAACTCATGATTGCAAAATATTCCGCTAAACATGTGGGGAACCCATCTGTCATTGTCTGTGGAGGTTCTCGGTCATCCAGGTCATAGTGAATTCTTGTCGAAGTCTTCTTGACATAGCAATTACACTTTAATTACTTCACTTGAAGACGTTTCATCCCTCATCAAGAGGCTTCTTCAGTTCTAGTGACCTGTAAGGAGTTTCCGTATATAAATGTCAGAGTTTTGGGCGGGTCTAGGTTACGGTGGCTGTTATGTAAACAGAAGAGTCTATCAGCAGAAACTAGGTCGAAGAGGGGTTGTTAGGTGGGGAGAAAGGGGCAACTTTTGGGGATTACCTGGATCGGAATGTGAAAAGATAAAGCCAGAATTCCCAGGATGTGAAACAAAGGAGGGAAACATGTTGTTTCACATGGACTGAGGCTCACATGGAAGTTACCGGGGGCTGGTTCTGGTGGCGGATCTTTCCTGGTTGTTTGGAGGGTGGCGATGGGTCTGGTTTGTGTGTGCAAATCCGTCTTAGGATTGATCCCAACATGGCGTTATATGTTGGTGAAAGGTGGTGTCTGAGGCCCCCTCCTCTGTTCAGATGGTGTTTCTGTTTTGCCAAAGATGGCTTCTCTGACTCCTCTCTCGAACCATCTGTCTTCTCCGGCCAGAATACATACATTGCTGTCTTCAAATGAATGGCCCTTATCCTTCAGGTGTAGGTGGACAGCGGAGTCCTGTCCTGAAGTGGTGGCTTTCTCTGTTGGGCCATCTATTTGTGAAGAGGTTGTTTGGTTGCCCCAATGTAGACGCCATTACAATCCTCAGTGCAAGTGACAGCATACACCACATTCTCGATCTTATGGCTGGGAGTTCTTGTTTCAGGGTGTTGTGGGGTTTGAAATGTACCGGTACATGGTGTTTGTTGAACACCTTTGGGAGTTTCTCAGAAACACCAGCAACATAGGGTGTGTGTGGGGAAAACCAAAACACACACAAACTGGGGGTATTTAGAACTCTATACCACCAGGCTAAGAACATCCCATCAACCATCGAAGGCAGCAAAACCGAGGTCCAACATATTAGGGAGGCCCTAAGATCCTGTTACTAACCTAATTAGGCCTTTGCCAAATCAGAAACCAACAGACACAGGGACATAGAACAGGAGGAAGACAACAACAAATGAAAGAACTTTGTCATACCTCATGTTGCTTGTGTTTGGAGAAACTCTGAAGGGTGTTCAAACACTATTTTATGGTACATTTCAAACCGGTACATTTACATAACAGCCACCATAACCTAGACCCGCCAAAAACCCTGGCAGTTATATTAGGAAACTCCCCACAGGTCATAAGAACTGAAGAAGCCTCTCGGATGAGGCATGAAACATCCTTAAGTGAAGAAATTCAAGTCCAGTTGCCACAACAAGATTTCGACAAGAATCCATCTGACATTCCATCTATCCAGGGAAACAGTGAGTGGAGGGGTATGTTTTGGGGGAAATTTAAACACAACCCCGTGCTGTCCTTTTACTTCTCATAGAACACATTCCACAGGTGTCTTCCTGTCCTAACAGAGGGAACCGTGATGTAAATGTTTAACTCATGAAAAGATATCCATGTTTTGTCACATCATTGGAAGTGTTCTTCTAGCTCTGTTGACAGCCCAGTTGAATGGGGAAAAAAACAGTCTTACAATGCACTCTACCATCTTCTGAAAGGCTCCTATTAAAAAGAGCTGGGTGGTTCAGGGAAAATAAAGACTCAACTAGAACATAAGATGATAGTGTTTTACTACATGGGGACTTGGCAACATTTTGGATCAAACAACAAAGATCCTGTAGTCTTGAATCAATACTCAATTTAGGAATATCCTCACCACTTTCTCGTACCTGACAGCCGGAGCAGATTGACTATCTGATGGGAAGTTTACCGCACACAGATGAGGGGTCAAAGTCACATTCAGAACAGCTACTTTCAAGTAGCTCTGGCTTGAAAAAAAAATTTGACAGCTTGTCTATTAAGCTCACTGAAGGCTTTAAGCAGAACTATTTTGTTTCTAGATTCAGATTTTTCGCTCAAAATGAGCCAGCTTTTCAAAACAAGCTCCATCTTCATTGTATCCTCAAAGCTTTCACAAGGCATTAGGAAAAGTATTGGTCAAAATGTCCAAAACTGGTAACGTGGTAAACATTTTTTTTATTTCCTGGATGAATAAAAACAAAGTAAAAATACTGTGCAATTTTGAGAGAATTTTTTTTATTACAGCAAGACAACAGTATACAAGCTTTCACTTCTATTAAGGAGAAATACAAATGTCTAAAAGGAAATTCACATGGTAATGGGGTTAGCCCTGCAACCTCACAGCAAGAGGGTTCCTGGTTTGACTCCAGCTGGGGCATTTCTGTGTTGAGTTTAAATGTTCTCTATGCATGTGAGTGAGAGTTTCTTGAGGTTCTCTAGTTTCCTCCCACAGTCAAAAAGCATGCAGTTTGTTTAAGATGTTATAATCACGCAAAATTGCCCTGAAGTGTGAATGAGAGTGAATGGTTGTATGTCTCGATATGCAGCCCAATGATTAATTGGTGACTGGTTCAGGGTAAACCCCGCCTCTCGCCCAATGTCAGTTGGGATTGGCTCTAGCCCCAAGGTAGCCCTGGGTGCAGGATAATTGGTATCCATTATCAAAGTTGATGACTGAAGTACAGTGGAACGTTAACAAGTGTCAAACTTATGAGTTTAAGATATGAGCAACTGCTCAGTGGATGTTTTGCTTTCTGATATGAGCCGAGATCTGAGTTGCGAGTGAGTGGGATGAAAAACAAGAGTGAGGCATGTGTGTTTTCAACTTGCTCAGGAGGAGATGGAGAAGTCAATGTTGGTAAGATACCATGACTGAGAACATCATCTGTGAGAGGGTGGAGTAAGGATCACAGGGGACCAACTAGGTTCTTTTAAAAAAAAAAAGGGGGGGGGTTGACCTTCCGCACAGCATCTATCATGAATCTATCATTATTCCCAAGCAGAACCTTTTGTACCAGATTTCTTACTCTGACCCTCATGGCTCATTAGCAAAACTCAAAGCAAAGAGCTTTCAAAGTGTTCAGCCTACCTTTATTTCTCCTGATCTGATAGCCAACCCAAATTGCTTATGGGCCAGCATCAAATATGATGGACTGATCAAAGGGGCTGAGCCTGTCATAATCACACCCAAATCTGACAAAAAAAAAAAAAAAAAAATCCCCTGTTACCAGAGGCCGTTGAGGGCATATCCCCCATCTTTAACTCCTTGTCTAAAGCCACTGTTCTAGTCCTGTGCCCAACCTCTCCACGGCACACTCCAAATTGTGGAGGAAAAAGATTAGGAATGCTGGGGCTCCGACAGACAGGAGGTTTGTTGAAGATCTGTAAGCTGTAAATGCTGCACTACAGGCCAGAGATCCCACAGTGCCAAACACCATTTTGTCTCAAGATCCCTCAAACACAGGTCTATTCACTGTTGTAAATCTCACTTGTTTGAGCATTTACGTTCATAAAGAACCAGTTCTGGTTACTCTCAAACTTCATCCCTGTTCCACTCTCATTCAATACAACAATCTTTACATCTGCATTCCCAATCAAAAAAAATGCATGATACCCAAACATTTCTCCAATGGCTGGGTGACAACGACCGTAAAGACCGTCTCTCAAAGTCACAACGGGTTAAACGAGAAGTTACATTCTTAGGCCACATGATCTACAAAAATGGCAACACATTGTCCACCTAATCCACT
>CAAKHD010000124.1:1336-33598 GCA_901007705.1 Fistularia tabacaria | reverse complement strand
GAGTCGTGTTTTCAACAGTAAAGCGATCAAACAGTAACCTTAATGAGATAACGCATTTTTATGCTTAACTTGGACCGTACAATTAGTATAATTCCATTATCAAGAAGTTGCGGGATATTCTGTCACTCTGCAAAAAAGTGATGTCATTGGACACACATGCGCACCTACGCCAATCAGAGCAAGCCAGAGGTGGGGGCTTACTGTTTGACTCCGCCCTCTCCCGGTCCAGTTTTCTGAACAGGATTGAACCGCTTTGAACAATGGGTGGAAACTTAAGAAAAACCACAAAGAAAACCCTTATATCATATTGCAATGCGTAAAAATTTTGTAACAGAAAGTGTGGGCACGTTGCTGTGGATTTTAACACCGATGAAGTGCCTCGAAAACAACTATAATTTTCGTTTGCCTCCTCGAATTGGTGAAAAATACAGCTGGCGTATGGCTGTCATTCATTCTGACACCTTGACTCTAATAAGTAAGGATGGAGACTTAAAAGACACGGCGTGTCAGCAAATGCACCAAGTCTGGACTTCCCAGATAACATTTTGTTGTTATATAAAGCTTCCAGATAGCCGGTTTTGTCATGGAGCAGGACTGCATCCTTGGCTTGCACCATCTCCCACAAACAGCATCACAGTCAGCTTCTCCTAAACTACTGCTCGGAGAAGTAGATCCACTGTCTTACCTCTCTCGTGTCCGATCAGAACATCTTTGCGATTTAGGTATTCCACTTCTTCCGTGTAGTTTTGCGTGTAGGCAGTGTTTGATCCAGCATTTCTCGATTCAGTCCAGCGAACTTTCGCAAAACCCTTTGCGTGGATTTTCAGGGATTTCACACGGATTTCCCCCGTCACTTCGATGACCACCCTCCCTGAGACACAGTCCCCGCTGGAAAACACGGGGACGTTGCTGTCATTGAGACAGTCGTAGCTTACTGTGAAGCTCTTTACCTTTCCGAGCACCATGGTGGAAGGGAGAAGGCTACAGAGACCTAAAAATATTTAAAAAGTGTCTATGAAAAAATACTTTCATAAAAAAGGTGTAATGCAGTTTTTAGACACTGATCAGTATCTCTGCCCTGCAAAAAGCAGTAGGCACGATCAGTGGTTTCTTTGTAAGCAGTTCATTGAGCTGTGTGAAGACTGAATAACAGCAACGGATGCTGTTATCGTCCGCCTCTCCGCCTGATGGTCTCCAGTCAAAGACAAGGAAAACCTCGTAGCTCAGCTCACTTTAAGCGACAGAGGATGTGAAAAACAACTCTGTGCGCATGCGCTAGGGCTTCGCCGCCCCCTCCTTCCGCCTTCTGGAACAAGGCTGAGAGAAGAGAGTGGCAGGGGGCCAGATGATAAGTTTGGTCAAACAGCTGAAAGTCGAGGCCACTTTCGAAGACAGGTAACAGCCAGTACAGCCTGTCCGCCTTGTTCAGCAACATTGTCTGCTGAAAACATCTGAAAAGAACCCCCAGTAATCTCTGATTTTGTAAAAATCCATCCATAGTGTAGCTCGCCCTGTGATCTTGCGTTACTGTTATTTTTTTTTTTAGAAATATATAGCTTTAAGTAAACCAAAATTAATAACACACACACATCCAACACTAACATAATTGCATTTTGACACTACTTGTGGGGCATCGATACATAAAATGTCCTCCAGTTGATGATAAAGAGTGGTAGGTGCAGACTTCCACAAAGCCCTGCCTTTTAGGTCAAATTCCATATTTTATAGATCTATTTCCAAATGTGGAGAATCCCTCCACAATTTGGCAATTGGATTTTCATTGTGGCAAAGTCAGTTTGCGGGGAAAAGTATTCCAAGGGCGTGAAACGCCACCCCGTGGACGTTTTAGTGTATAAAAGAAATTGGGATCACACCTGTTGATCAGTAAAGTCCTTCAATGGCATCAGTCATCCAACAGGTAATATGTGTCTGAGAGATTCTAATGTTGTAACAACTTTCACAAAAGTTCGCAAACTGTGCGCCTTGCAAATACAGAAACTGAAGGCCTGCTAATCATTTGTTTTAACAGTCACACAATGAGATCCCTATCGTTCATTTGAATTAATCTAATTCAATAATTTAGTTTATTACTCAAGAAACTGATTTTTTAACAACCATCGCAACAAACTATGCAACTTTGACAGAGACAAGCAGCGTCCTTAAAGTGTATTAGGAGGATCAGTGCTGCTGTCAAGAGGTTATAATTTGTAATTGCAGGAGAAACTGAAGCTCCGCCTGAATCGGCTGATCCGCAGAGGAAGGAGCTCTTATTTTGAAAACTCTTGACGTTTTGAAAACAGGATGTTTGGAACTCTACAGGCGTCGTCCCCCAGCAGCGTAACACTTCTGGATATGAAACGCAGCTATGAACAACCAAGTATTGATTTTTATTTTTATTTTCCCCATATACGATCAGGGTTTGTGCCAAAACTTGACGCTTCCCAATATCGTGATGGTGATGAGTGATGCATTTGTGAGTAATTTCTATGAAGTTTCAATGTTCTGTTAAGCTATCACAGCAAAAAGCATTTATCCTAACAACTGCTCT
Source organism: Fistularia tabacaria (assembly GCA_901007705.1). Lineage (NCBI taxonomy): Eukaryota > Metazoa > Chordata > Actinopteri > Syngnathiformes > Fistulariidae > Fistularia > Fistularia tabacaria. Next base: position 31,050 of record CAAKHD010000124.1, on the reverse strand, counting down.
CTTGCTCTAAAATATCAACAATACGTCCCCCCTTTTCCAAGGATGGAAGGCTGACCATTGACCCTGGCAGCAGAGTGGTTAAGCTGCCATTTATAAACTTCCTAAGAGAGCTGGGAGTCACTTTCAACAGTGCTTACACCAACTCACCCATCTGCTGCCCATCCAGAGCAGGTGTTTGAGTTTATATATACTGTGCACACACCCATGAACACGCACACATACACAAATCACCACATCTTGGAGTGGTTTACTATGAGGGGAAAATAGCTGTTAAGGTGGATTATCAAATCTTATACACACAGTAAACTGATTTTGAAAACAAGGCTATAGCCATTAAATGTTAATATGAACATTTCAAATGGTTTTATGAAATCGTATACGAGCTGTATATGTAATTAAAAGATCTGTGTTTTCAGCTATCTGGAGCGGCCAGTTTGTTCACCTAACTCAGTCATGGAATAATTACAAGTGCCTTGATGCAAATGCAACAACATGGATGGATGTGCTGGAAATGAATGGATATCGCACAAAGATGTTAGGCAAGCTGGACTACACCTCCGGTGATCACTCTGTCAGGTAGGCAGAAACTGTCATGAATGTGGTATGATTAGAAGAACAACTATGTTCTCAAGTCATCATGGGCAAGAAAAAGAATTTGATTAAATTGGTAAACCAAACTAAAATCAACCTCAGGCATACGCAGAATAAAAAAACAACAACAAAAAACTAACCCACAACTTGAGATATAAACAAGTCAATGACTAAACGTGGGCTGCTATTTTTCCAGATCATTGTGAATCATCATCTGAAATGCTTCTCACTCTGTATTTCCTGTTTTGCATGGCTGTATCTGCCTTTCTTCTCCTAAGCTTTCCTTTTATTTTCGGTTTGTGTAGCAATCGAGTTGAGGCTTGGACACGAGACGTGAAGTTTCACCTGACCCAAGAAGGCCGGCCTGTTACAAAGATTGTAGGGAACTTGTCAACAATAAGAGTCAATACAGTAGACTGGCAAAACACAGACAAGGCCACTCAGTGGATCCATCAGACAGCTGCGTTATCCCAGCAGCCGTTTGCTCTTTACCTTGGACTCAATCTACCTCACACCTACAGGACTGAATCTCTTGGGCCAACTGCAGGAGGATCCACCTTCCTGACCTCACCATATTGGCTAAAAAAGGCAAGATTTCTCTTATTCTCTTTCTCAATCTAACTTCTCTCTGCTATTTGTTGAACTTCATTTTGTCTCCTTTTTTTAATTCATGATGCAACTGTAACAGCATTTTCAACCTACAGGTTTTTTTCGATCAAGTATTGGTTCCTAAATGGCTACCCACATATGCCATGCATCCCGTTGACTACTATTCCACCTTCACCAAAAACTGCAGTGGGAATTTTACTGCAGATGAGGTCAAAAGGATTCGGTCCTTTTACTATGCTATGTGTGCTGAAGCAGATGCCATGCTGGGTTAGTTAATTGTCATGATGTTGCCATGGATCAGTCATGAGCTGAACAAATGACATTTTTCTGAAAGACAAAGCTCAAACCTTAAAAACAGATATACTCCCTACTTATACATCTGTACTTATGTATTCACTCACTGAATTTCTTTCCTTTTTTAACTTTTTTCAGTATTTGCACACACACACACACACACACACACACACACACACACACACACACACACACACACACACACACATATATTTGTAGTCAAAAGCACCACCTATTTTACTGATTTATTAATTATCATAAAACGAATTGTCATTACATTACAAATTTTAATACAATTTCCTATTTTGTGGTGCTGAACACGTTAAGCCCTTAACTATGTTCAGTGTTCAGTGTACCTATGTTAAGTTGACAGACATGTTATTGTTACAAGTTGAATTTCCTCTGTGACATGGTGTAATGGTATACCCAATAAGCATTTCCCAATATTTTTTGTCACAAGGCCAGGTCATTTCATCACTTAGAGATACAGACCTCCTTCACAACACTGTTGTGATTTTCACATCTGACCACGGAGAACTGGCTATGGAGCACCGGCAATTCTACAAGATGTCAATGTTTGAGGGCAGTTCCCATGTTCCCCTGCTCATCATGGGGCCTGGGCTAATGTCCGGCTTGCAAGTCAACCAACTTGTATCTTTAGTTGATCTTTATCCTACTGTCCTGGGTAAGGAGGCAGAAAACAAAAGTTTACATTTTTTTTTGTAAATTTATATATCATGTGTTATCTACCTGTAAAGAAATAATTTAAAAATGTTGACAGTTCAGATTCTAAAAGCACTAGAAAAACATGTCTGGCAGATTTTAAGTATTGGAGTTCAATTTTAACGCACACATCTTTGTGAATTTTGCAGAAATTGCTCATATTTCTGGAGGAAGAAATCTCAGTGGCCACTCACTCCTTCCTCTGGTATCAAAATACAAAATTTTCAACAAAAGACAGCGTCCAGACTGGGTTTTCAGTGAATATCATGGTTGTAATGTTAATGCTTCTACATACATGCTAAGAAGTGGCAAATGGAAGTACATTGCCTACGCAGATGGCCTAAGTGTTGCTCCGCAGCTTTTCGGTGAGTTTTTCAGAAACTTCTCTTCCATTACTCAAATAAACTCATCCTGTTCATCTGAGCAGGAAACTATCATATAACACTCAATCTTTTCATAACAATCAGTCTTTTTCCGTTCTCTTCTAGACTTAACCAAAGATAAGGAAGAACTGCATAATGTGGCTCTCCAATTCCCAGCATTGCAGGCAAATCTGGATAAATTATTACGCAGTATTGTCGACTATCCGAAAGTCTCTGCCGCTGTCCATATCTACAATAAAAAAGAATTTGGTGCATGGCGCCAAAGTCTCGGGAAAAACTACAGCAACATCATTGCTAATCTCAGGTGGCATGTGGACTGGCAAAAAGATGTTTTAGCCAATGAGAGAGCCATTGACAGGTGGCTCTATGGCTTTTAGGGAAGGGCTAATCTCTGTGAAAGACATCAGTCACTTGATATGGAGGACTTTTATCTTTTACTTGAATACATTTAACAAGTAAGGCTGATGATAGATTTTTATTTTCCCTTTTTTTTTTCAAACTGACACCAGCTCATGAAGACCGTGGACACTGATCAAATGCTCTTTGGATTTACAGATAGTTACATTTGGACAATTGATGTGGCACTTACAATATTGGTTCATATTCCATCAGTTTTGTCTTGCCTATAAGTATATTGATGTTTCGCAATAGTGTTCTTAACTGAAATGTGTCATCCAATTTTGATGTACATTTGCTTGCATTTTCACTCATGTGGAGCAGTTATAAAACTGTACATTTAACTCCACGTTCTGATATTAAAGGTATTTCTTCCATCTTTTATTTAAGGTTAAGAATGAAAACATACAAAGCTTTTACGAGCTCACGTCCATGACACGAGTCTGTCCTTTTATTTTGAAAGTCACAAAAGCTGCTTGTCATTCATTTCCGTGTCGTCAACTGCAGCGTCAGGGCGAACTCAGCAGGTACAATAGAACGTCAACAGCGGTTGGCTCCAACTCCATGTCACAAATCTCAGTATATCATGTGAGTACAGCTAACCCTTTTCATGTTTATATTTTTCTAATGCACGGAATGGACTGTCCAGAAGTGCACTGGTTGGAAAAACTCAAAGAAGCTAACGTTACTGCTAATTATTGTTAGCTAGTCCACATCACCAGCAATGGTAAAGTTATGTCTCTTGTTTCGTTTTCAGAAGGCGCTTCACAACATCCTAGATCTTGTTTATACTTCTGTCAGGTTGCGATTCCATTTATCTGTTAAATGGATGGTGATGAAATGATATGTTTTAACTCTGTCAGACAACTACACGATGTCCGGGAAGGAGGTGAAAACTGCCCTGAAAAGTGCCAGAGAGGCCATAAAAAACAAAGAGTTCAAAGAGGCTTTGAAGCATTGCAAGGTGGGCTATCAGAAAAGCAAGGGCCTTCTGCAACGTGTCGATATATAGTTATTTCAAGAAATTTGGGTACTACGTGAGGTTATGCAAGCATTGTTCATTTGACTGCTCTTTTTCATGCCTTTGCAGGCCGTTTTGAAACTTGAGAAAAACAATTACAATGCATGGGTCTTCATTGGTTTGGCAGCCTCTGAACTGGAACAACCAGATCAGGCACAGACAGCGTATAAAAAGGCAGTGGAGCTGGAGCCTGAGCAGCTACTGGCATGGCAGGTAGTATGGGAAATGAAGTGGTTGGAAACTACTGTGATACATCAATGCTTGGTTCAGGCCTATCTTTGTTCTTTTACTTTTTGTATTATGTGAGTCCACAGTAAAATCCCTAGAGACTGGTACTGTTGTCATTGCTCCTTTGTATTCTATGGCATGTCACTCAAACTCCCAAAGTTTAAAATATTTCAGTAAAATTTCTGATTTAGGGCTTGGCAAATCTCTACGAGAAGACTGATCAATGGGACTTTAAAGCTGAACTGCCCAATACCTATCAGAAGCTAGTTGAACTGTATGCAAGGTGAGATATTAAATGGTTATAGAGATTTTTTTTTTTTTTTTCAAAAACTAAGAATGTTACATTCTATGATGTTGTCTGTTCTTTTTCCATGCCGCTCTTTAACGTGTTCAATGTGCTCAGTGTGTGATTATGATATTCTCCACAGCTCAGACAAAAATAAATGCTTTGAGGTGATCAAAAAACTGTCTGATATCTATCAGTCTGACAAAGAATACTCAAAGGTATGTTATTTCATTATTATTATTTCATAATTTCATGCATATTCATTTACATTTTTTTTTCCACACATTGATTCTGAATGTATATGTGCACATAGCTTGCAAAAGTTTGGCTGGTGCTCATTGACCTGAAGGTGCATGAAGGTGATGATAGGAAAGAGCTCTTGCAGCTATGGCTGCAGATGATCAAGCTTTTGTCAGACTGCTTCCGTGAGAAGGAGCTAGACAGTGACACTCAAAACCATGTAAGGCTTGTCCAAATACAGTATTTAATGCAGTAACATGCAGTCGTTTTTCCTTTCATATTTTCAGACAAAATGATCATTTTCACAAGTCCATAAATATAATAATCATGATAAAGAATACTAGTTTGACTGGTGATCTATGTTTTATTTTGGATTTGCATTTATCAGTTAATTGTAGCATTTGAGAATGCCATGGCTCTCATGGATCCTGTGCCAGGGGAAGAACACAGAAGGACGTCGGCTGAATATATCAAATGTCTTTCTCAAGTAAGTGCCTCTGCTCTTCCCTGTTTCTACTCATCTTATTCCATTGAAAAAAAAACAGGAACATATAGAATAGCATATGGAGCTCTCTAATAGGAACTTTCACATTTGGACTTTCACAATTGTTTGTTTTAAATTTTTTTTTTGGTAGCTGTCACAAGAAAAGGAAAAAATTAAAACAGCCTGTGAGTCCATGCTGGCCCTCTACCCCAACCACAGTTATCCTCTTGAAGTCCTTTGCTCCCACTACCTTAAAACAGGTTTGGTTATATGTTCTTTTCTTACAAAATTGAAGAGACAGTTATTCATTTAGACATATTCAAGCAACATGCTCAGACATTTAGAGTAGCCTGGCATGAGAAGTCCCCCCCCGTCCCTGTCCCCATCCCCCCATCAAGAACCACTACAATGTCACAAACTACCTTCTATGTTAAAATATCTGCCTTGCGAATATTTCAACCAAAGTTGTCATTTCTACTTTTCATCATGATTGAAGCTAATATAACTTCCCTTTCACTTAAATCTCCCTCAGAATCTCCAAGAAAATCTTTTTGGAATATGCCTTGAGAGAGAGATTTTGCTGTAGAATGTTTTTTGAAAATAGCAGGGGCAATCCTAGAACAAGGTTGGTTTTGGTTTGTGTAGGTGTTCTAAATGAGGATGCAGTCAGCTGTTTTGCCAGGCTGCTTGATTTGGCTCCAAACAGTGGCTTAGGTCACTTGGGAATGGGCACCATAGCACTTCAAGAAGGAAGGTATAAAGATGCTGCCAAAGATCTAAATCAAGGTTTGTTTGTTTTTTATTTCTTTATTTTGCATGACGTAGTCTGATTGTTGGATTCTATCATGATAAATAAATAGAATAAGAATAACTAACTAATGTTAAAAGCTGGTTGCTATGGCATTGATGGTGCTTACTATAATCTTGATGCTCATTTTATTAGGTCTGAAGAAAATGGACTTCAGTCCTGGATGGTTCAGTCTGGCTCAGGCTCAGCTGAAAATGCACAGATACTCAGAAAGTGCAGAATCATGTGCCCGAGGTATTGTTTTGTCGACTGTGTATCATTCTTCTCATCCAGTTGGCATCTAAACTATATCTTATATTGTTCCAGAAAATACAAAGAATGTACACTAAATAAGGCCTTTTCATTAAGTAATTTTAGGGGATTTCTCAATGTACTTGAGCAAAGTTGTATTTAATGGCTCGTGTGGATACTGGTTTCACTGTGTGTCTGCATGTGCTCAAACAGGGCTGGCAGTATGTGGGACTGGAGATAATGACCTGAGGCTCAGTCTGCTAAAGCTGAGGCTAGAATCTCTAGTCAGAACTGGTGAGGAAAAGCTATCAGCCCAGGCTTTGGAGGTATTTTCACAGGTAAACCATACTCCGTTCCATCAGATTCTCACCAACAAACTCTTGGTTATTAATTCTTGGTTTATCAAGCATACTGTGTACACAAGATAGTCAACTCTGGATTAACTGAAGTAAGAAGTAACATTTGACTTATTGCACAACACAAAATGTACTCTGATTTGTATTTGTTGTTTTTCTTCATTTTAGATCCCAAATGCTGTCAGTGATGCAGTTCTAGTAGCTCACAAAGGTCGTGCACACCTTAATAAAGGACAGGTTGATGAAGCACTTAAGGTTACGCACCAGATGTTTGAGCTCTATCGTGTCAGATTTATTTTCACCCCACAGACATCCACTTACATCAAGTGAATTAAAAACATGTTCTTATTACAGTATTAAGTGACATTGTCAGTTTTAACAACTTTATCTCTCCCCCTGTAGGTGTCGTCACAGCTGTTGGCTTTAAATCCAAACTTGGCACAGGGGTTTTCACTGAAAGGACGAGTGCATTTAGCTGAGGGTCAATTGGAGCTGGCAGAGAAATGGTATAACTTTACTTTTTCTTTACATTTGTTCTCTCCTTGTATTTCCCCATTTGTGAAGGTGTTCTTTGCCTCAACAAGTATGTTGTGTAAGTGAAGTATACAAAAACTTAGGAAAACAAAGGATACAAAACCATAGTCAACAAAATGTGGAAAATATTTTGCTTTATATTTTTGAATATATTTTGTTTCTGACACTAGATTCTTCAAAACACTAAGATCTCAGTGCGAGAGCCTTGCTAAAAAACTGTATGAATAAGGCCACAGAATTTTTTTCTGTAGCTCAGCTTAGAATATATTCATTATTTAATATAGAACATATTCTATATTAAATAATTTTAAAATCAGTTGTTTCACTGACAATAGACCTGTATTCACCCAACCATCATCACATTTTAGTGCACCTTTTTTTTTTTTTTTTTTAAACTTTTTTTAAATGTGCTATTTTCTGTCAGAGGGAGCTCCTCTGTAACAAAACGCAGTTTTGGCGCTCCTCAAACATTCATTTGCTTCAAAGAAACTTGATTTTCTGCATTCATTTTCTTGCTCTTTTGTGTTTAAGTTTCCTTAAGGCAATAGAGCAAAGCCCAGATTGTGGAGAACACTATTTCTTGCTGGGACGTCTATACTGGATCCTGGGAGAAGAGACCCGTAAAGACAGAAGTAAAACCCACACACATTTGCTCAAGGTCAATGCAAACTCCCATCTTTGTTTTTTGTTTTTTTTTGTTCTTGCACTGTAATCAAATTTTGACAAGTTGATTTCAACAAACATATGCTGGCATAATTGGCAGCTCCATACTTGTTTGGGGCCACATTCCTTTATGCAGAGAAAAAAAGCTTAGATTATTTCAAATTATACTCTATGTGTTGATACTCTTCTGTGACCCACTATCATATATACATGATGTTTCTCGCTCTGTCACAGAGCTTTCTGATTTAATATTTCGGAGCTGATCATCTTTCCAAGGGCACAAGCGCCTGGTTGGTCAATGAGATATGAGAGAGAAGGCGGGACTGAATTGTGCCATGAAATCCAGCTTTGTGTTTCATTAATTTGGAATTATCTAGTATACTGTCAATGTGTTCATTTCAGGCTGCAAAATTAGACCCACAACTTGGTTGTGTATTCCGCTACCTTGGACATTACTATAGAGAGGTGGCAAATGACCCTGGCCGGGCACAAGGCTGTTATAAAAAGGCCTTTGACTTAGATAATGATGATGTAGAGTCAGGAGCTGCCTCAGTGGACCTCAGTATGGCACACAGCAATTTGGTAAGTAGGTCATGTGTTTAAAAAAAACAAAACAAAAACATATTTGGACAGGTTGAATTTGGTTTTTGGTACCACTTCTTGTCAACTTAATGACTTTCCCCTCTTGTTCACCTGCCTCTTTATCCACCATCCCCTTGCAAATTTCTAAAGGACACTGCCTTAGCAATACTCCAGTCAGTGATTGAGAAGGCAACTCCAGGTTCAGCTAAATGGGCCTGGATGAGACGAGGGCTTTACTACCTCAAGGTTGGAGAGCATCAACAAGCTATTTCTGAGTAAGACTTACAAGTCTTGGACAGTAAAATATTTTGACATTATTAACCTGAAAGGTGTTTAGATATATACCTCTTTATTTATTCCTGTCTGTAGTCTGCAGGCAGCTTTACGAGCAGATCCTGAGGACTGGGTGTGTTGGGAGTGTTTGGGTGAGGCCTACCTAAACCGCAGGAGTTTCACAGCATCTCTGAAGGCATTTGGTAAAGCCCATTCTCTTCAACCATCCTCCATCTACAGTGTATATCAAGCTGCAGCAATCAAACAGACCCTGGGCAAGTACAATGAGGCAGTCTCAGAGTACTTGCTCATCACAGCACAACATGACTACATTCCTGCTCTGAAAGGTAAAATGTTATGTTCTTATATCCACAGCCTCCTCCTTTTGTAGAGTACAATTTGGAAGCACGCATTCATCTATTGTCCAAATCTGAAAATGAAACTACCTTTTATCTTGTTATCCAGGTCTTGGGGAGTGCCAGCTCTTCCTGGCGAAAAACTTAATGTCTGACTGCAGAGATGGCGCAGCCATTGACCTAATTCAACAAGCTATACAGAATCTCTTCAAGTACTAAATGAAATCGATCTTACTGGCAATTCTAAAAATATTTGCTTTGTTAGTTCTTGCACTGCTTGAGATATAGGGTATCTCAAATCTAATCCATTAATCTTTTCACAATGTTCTCTTTAGAGCTGCTGAACTGCGCCCAGACCTGTCCTGTTTGTGGAAATTGTTGGGCGATGCCTGCACTTCTGTCTTTACAGTGTCCCCAAACAGAGCCCAGGTGCATATGCCAGCCCCTCTGTCTGGGTTGGAACCCACGACTTGCTTCCACATTCTGAACCAAGCTCAGACACTAAAAGCGGGTGAGAGGTATGAAAAACAAATACACAAAAATGTTTTTAAAGGTGGTTGAATTATGAGCCATCACTTAAATTCGATACATCTGGAAAAAATTTTACTTAACATAGTTTGAAATTTTATAGTTGTCTTCTATTTCTGTTGTTTATAAAATCTGTAATCCGTAGCAGAATAATGCATGTTCAGTGAGTATGTTAATACATATAACACTGATTTATGGAAAAATTCTAATCTTTAAGGATTGATATCTTGATTGTCCACAGGTGCTATGGTCGGGCTTTAAAGTTAATGCCAGAGGTCCCGAGCCTTTGGTATGACCTTGGGCTCAACTTTTTCCGCCAAGCTAACTTAACATGCCCGATGGAAAAAGACCAAAACAGAAAATCCATGCTATTAGAGAAAGCTCAGCAAGTAAATCATATTACACATTTTTTTTTGCAATATATGATTGCAAACTTCCTTTTACATTTTTTCTGTCCTTTTTCAGTGTTTAAAAAAGGCTATCATGATGGAAAGCAAGAACCATTGCTTCTGGAATGCCCTTGGAGTGATTGAAATGAGTAATGGTAATGACAACCTGCCTCTCGTGTTAAATTTTCAACAGGTTCAAAGATTGAACAGATGGTCTGTGTGCCTTTGACTTTTCTAAATTAAGTTTACCTGCAGGAATGAATGGTGATGTGTCATGATTGTGGTCCTGTGTGTTGACGAACTTGATGAATAAAGATATATTAATATTCAGAGTGAGATACCTTGTCTATACCAATGGAAATATTAACTATGCTCTTTGTTTCTTTGTATCTTGTCAGGTCTTGAGAACTTCTCATTGGCTCAGCATTGCTACATCAAGTCCATACAAGTTGAGCCAAATGTATGTGCTAAACTTGTGCTCTAGTGATAAATAGTACATTTACATTCTCAGTTTTACTGGGTCTCTCTCATTTTATAGAATGTTGTTGCTTGGACCAATCTTGGTACTCTGTATTTGAAGAAAGACAACATAGAGGTATGTCATTTAAATTTTATTTAAATTCAATGTATATTTCCAACAGTTTGTAGCTTCCCAAGTCACGTCCCTTTCCCTCACAGCTTGCACACGAGGCCTTCAAGATTGCCCAATCCTTGGAGCCCCTGTATGTCAACTGCTGGATTGGACAGGTAACCAAATCTGAATAGATGACCAACAAGGAGATGAATTATTTTAGAATATAATCTCCCAAGTATTTGCTTATCTGGAATCGAATGAGTATTGCATGAAGTGGTGAATAGAATATAAGAGATGGACAGTGATGCAAAGATTTCAAGATTGCTGTCGAACAAGACATAATGTTTTCTGTGCTAAAATGTAATTGATTAATTATATTATGATGTATCTCAGCAAACACTAAGACTGATTAAGTTTCCTTTTTCATGTTAATAATAATTTTATATGTTTGTCTTCCTTTCAGGCCCTGATAGCAGAGCGGGTGGAAAGTTATGACACTATGGATCTTTTCAGGCACACCACTGAACTCAGCACTCATGTGTGCAACCTCCTTAAACAATTCAAATTGCTTACAGAATACCAATCTTTAGCTGGCTAATGAGAATCAAATTATTGTATCAACCTTCTTTTATTGTTCATTCTTTAGGTCCAAGACTTTTTGTACAAATGTTAATACATTAGACATGACTAACTTACCATCACTCCCCTCTCCTCTCCTCTCCATCTGTTTATCACTCACCTTCCCTTGGCAGACAGAGGGAGTCAAAGGTTATGCCTTTTGGGTGTGTTCAACCCTGCTGGATAAGAACAATAGGGACTCTGAACTGTACCGATATAACATAGTTCAGATGAACGCCATCTCTGCTGCCCAGGTGGCCCTCACAAAGTACACAGGTGCACCCTTAGATATGCAGGTCTTCTCATCCCTAATGTAATTTTGGTCATTTTAAGGTTATTTGAGATGCAATTTATAAAATGACATCTTTTTTCAGAGAGGATTCAGTCAGATCCCAATGCTTTCATCTTACTGGGCTACATGAATGAGCATCTACAGTTGAAGAGACAGGCTTTACATGCTTATCAAAGGTGTCTGTCCATGTTCTCAAAGCAATATGCATTTACTAACAAGACATACTCTTTATGTATCTCATATCTGTTTAATATAATGACCACCTTCCCCGGAATATAGTCATCTGTAATTCTTTTATTTCAGAGCTGTTGAGCTGCTTAAGTCCCTGTCTCTCACAGAAGAACTGGCTTTTGCTCTGGGCAACTATGGTCGTGCTTTGTGGTAACTAAAGCTATCTTAGTACTTAATAGGAATACAAATATTTCAGCCTGAGAAATCCAACCAAACTTACTTGACTAAAAACTTCATATCACTTCAAATTTTTCAAAAGTTTAAATTCTTTCAATTTTTACACGTAATAAAATATTCCTCACAGTAATACAGGTCAGGGGCAGGATGCAGTCCATGTGTACAATTCCACACCTCTAAAAGAAGTCAGTGACCTTGCAGGACTGGCTCTGGCCTGCTGCAGGGCAGGGCTCATTCCAGAGAGCATCGATGGTGAGAGACTGTACTGAAATTAGTTGTACTATATGTTTGTGTAAGTGCTTGAGTGACTTTAAATTAACAATATTATTTGTCAACTGTAGCCTATGAGCGTGCCCTGACCCTGGCTTCCAATGAAAAGGACACCGCTTACATCTTGACAGCCCTGTCCTTGCTGCATCATCAGCAGGGTGAAATTGATTCAGCAAAGACTCTGCTGTTTAAATGGTGAGTTCAGTCATGTCTTGACAATAGCTTTGATTTGAGTATGAGCTCTATGTTCTTTACCTTTTGCCTGTTTTAAGTGTGTTGTTTATTATAGGGGCAGTCAAGTATAATGTTTAAATCAGTGGATGATTAGTTTGTTTTCCTTACCATCTCCATTCACATGCAGAGACCTAAAATATAAAGGAAATGGATATTCCACCTTATGGCAGTTATTTAATATGGTTTGATTTGTTGTTATTGTCTTGGGAACTTTAAACTATGAAAACATTGCTTTATAAGTACTTGTTTGTTTGCACTCAAGAGTTAAAGTAAATATCTTCCTGAAACTGACGCAAAATTTATCATGCCATTACCATAGCAAGCAGCAATAAATCTGAGGAGGAAAATACTGTCTCCACAAAGAAGAACTTTTTAGTATCTCTGCCATTAAAACACTTTCTCCCTTGCAGTGCCAAGTAATAGTTTGGCATAGCTTATTGACTTCCTTGACTGGATGTCAAGCCATTATTGACTTCCTGCTTTCTGTCTCCATAGCTCATTGTTGAGAGAGCCAGTCGCAGAGTCTCTTCTCTGCTTGTGTGCCCTTGGATTGGTCCATAATGATATGACACTAGCGACTGCTGCCCTAACTGAGCAGCTTAAACAAGGCACAAATACTGGTAGCATTGTAGAGCAGCGGTGTCTACTCACTTGCACCTTGCTGGCCTTGCAGGGTAACTATATTGCTGTGCAAAGAGAGGCTTCCAAGGCAGTACACAGGTGAGACCCAAATAATGATTTTATAATAAAAACTTTACAACAGAACACATACTTGGATATTTATTTGCAGATACAGTGAAGCAGCTGGACAAACTTAGCCTTAACATTTTTTTTACATTTTTTCAATAAGTGAAAAAAGTCTTTCTGTTGGTTATTGTATTTGATTTATGAAATATCAAATACAATAGATGTATAAATGATGTTTTGTTTAGAAAATCCTTTTGTTTGTATTATCTTCTTTAACTCAACCGGTATAACATTTTTACGTGTGTGTGTGTGTGTGTGTGTGTGTGTGTGTGTGTGTGTGTGTGTGTGTGTGTGTGTGTGTGTGTGTGTGTGTGTACATGTTACTGTTGTTACTATATGTTACTGTTCATAATATATGTTACTGGTGAAACATATTATTAAAAACCCTTACAGTTGAAAAAAAAAGTATTTATATTCAGTAGGATCATTCATTAATCTGCCTTAAATGAATTGAATAAATTAATTTGAATTTGAATGAATATTTAGTTGTTGTTTTTTTTATTGCAGTACTGAAATAGAATAAAGGATATCATTAACATTTCACATATATGTAACTTTTAATTTGACGAAAATGATTTCACTGTTTTGGATAGAAAATCAGACTGATGGAAACTATATATCTACGTTGTACGTGCACAGATATCCGCAGTGCTGAATTTAGGCTTGTCAGTTTTTATGCATTAGTCTAATTGATGTCCTTGCCATTAAAAGCAATCCAGGTAACCCATCTCTTTGGGCGCTGCTATCCAGAGTGGTACCTCAATACTACCCTAAGAAAGCAAATGTAAGTATAAACGCATGCACACATATACACACACACACATACTGCTCTCACAAGTATGTCATAAAAAACACCTTGCTCTTTGATGTGTCTCCTATCTATTGCAGGGAGGATCAATCGCCGGCCATGTTGCCTGTCACTCAAGTATGACCCAAGGAAAGGTAAAAAGAAAAAAACATGCATATTAAGATAGTCGAATGCCATTTCAACCCAAGTACAAACTCACATTTTTTGAATTATTTACTCATCTATTATGTGATTAATAGATAACTTAAAAAATGCATCCCTTTTATAGTTGTATTTGCAGTCTTTAATACAAAATTACTTTACCAATTCTCCTCTAGAGAGCGTTGTTGTACAGTGGTGTAAACAAGCTGGCTGTTGGAAGACACTCTGGAGAGGACAGTCACAAGAATGCATTAAAGACTATGCAAAGGGCTGTGCTTCTCTGTCCAGGTGAATGAATACACACACACACACACAGACAGTCACATATACATCAGATAAGTATGAAGCTACTTTGCCCTAATTTGAAGAATTACATTCTTCTTTCAGATGATCCAGCAACATGGGCTGGATTAATGGCTGCCTGTCACACAGAAAACACCTCTTGCTATCTCTCCGGCTCTGCTCCTCGCAGACAAGGACTACAGCAAAATCTAATGTCAGTGGTTTCAGAGAAAGGTGGGTGTACTATCATTACTATTATCATTTTCTATTCTGTGTTTAAAACATTCAAGTGACAAAACCTCTATTTCGCAGTAAAAACTGTGGGTGAGATGGAGCGCCCACTAGCCCAGTCTCTGGAAAGCTGGGTGCTTCAACAGGCCGTGACTGGACTCATGCTGGAGGGACAGCTAGAAAAGGCAGAAATCCTCTGTTCACAGGTGTGGTATCGTTACACTTGATAGTAAATATTCTGAACATTGCTTTCTGATTGACTTTTATTATTCTATTTATTGGCTTAATTGAACATGAATGATCTGCGATGGAAAATTTTACTCTCCTTCCTTTCAGTGGTTCTTTTGCTCGGTCTGCTTTATTCCCAGGTGCTTAATGTTTCTCCAGAACATCCAACAGTGATGCTGTTACTGAGACAAGTACAGTGTCAGCGCCTTCTTGAGACCAGTGGCAGTGCTCTTCTCCCACAGTCTGTGCTGGAACAGCTTAACACCACTGTAATGGTGAATCCAACTAATGTTGGGGCGTGGCAGGTAAGTGGAACCTGAGTAAAAAGCCATCACTCCTCAATTTCAGCCATTATTTCTTCAGTATTTTCTCCGTTCACATGCAAGTATAAATGCAGAGCATAGACAAGCCAGTCACTTCAAAGTACAGAATGTTGCATGGTTTCAAGATAGTGTTGTGTTCACGTTTTAATTTGTCTAAATCCTAAAATGGTACTTTGGTACTCTTGACTCACTCTAATTCACCTGTTAAATTCATAAAAAGGACAGAAAGATTTAGTCTTTTACCGAGACAATTACATTTCACATAAAAAGGCAAAAGAAGGAGTAGAGTGTCTACACTGTGCTAACTATTTGCCATATAAATAGAAGTTCCAAATCAGCACCCTCTCTTCAAAGAGGGGCACTTGAACAACATAAAGTCATTATTGTTTGCCCTCTATTGAGTCGTAAAACAGTAGAGTAGAACATGACTGCTAACAAATGAGAGTTCTAATCAAAATACTCAAATGTTTGGCAGTCACAATATCAGATATTAACATAAGTGCATGGTAATAACAACAGCTCTGCACATCAATTAGCAACATTTGGATAAAAATTTTTTTACATGATTTTTATAAAAAGAGCATGGTTTTCTCCCAAGAACTCTGAAATTCAGATGCTGGGATTTTGAATTTACTACTTCAAAAAGTTTTTAGAAAATGCAATATTTTGACAAAACAAAATGCGTAGAGCAAAAAAATGGTTAGTCAGTATAGGTTTTTCAAGAAACAATGCTCATCACATCAGGAGCAGGGAAGCCAATGGCAAAATATGATACCAATCTCAACATGGTGATGATCTGGATATTATATTAGCATTGAACAACTGACTGGAGAATTTTAATAGGTTTTGTTTTTGTCCAAAAGTTTACTATATCATATTTACACTCTCTTTTATGCACCCTTGCTTCATCACTCTTATTTTCTTACACTCACCTTTGCTCATACTACTCCCAGTGGTTGGCTGAGGTGTATCGTAGCCAGGGTCTGCTTGTTCAGGCAGTTATGGCCTACAGACAGAGTCTACAAATTGCTTCACAGCTTGGCCTGTACAGCAGCCAGGTAGCCAGTCTTCTTAGACTCGCACTGCTTGCCCAAGGAGCCTGTATGGTGAGTTTGTTCACAACATAGTATAAAGATCTCTTATACATGAAGTAAGTCTGCATGAGGTCTATCGTCTAAAGCTTTCACAGTAAAATTGTTGTAAGTCTGTTTCCTAAAGGTAAATCTGCCACAATAAACACATTAAAGGTAGAAAGTGCTACAAATAAAGCTTTAACAAAGATTAATGATATGTTGACCTGTTGACGGGCTCTCTTATGAAATACATGTGATCATTAAAACCTCTGTTTTCCTATCCAAAAGTAATTACTGATGAGTGATGAATGAAAATATATTCAGGAAACAGTTTTAGCACCTCCAGCCAAATTGCATAAATGTGAATATCACAATATTTGAATCGTCAGTCAGATTTTTAATGACTTATTCAGAAGTTTGAAAATCAAACAGTTTTTTGTGTTATGAAAACAGTGCTATCTATTGTCAACCTGTTTTGTTGCAGAATCTTCAACACAGTGCTATCCCTCATCTTTTGAATTTGTGTGGCTGTTCTTACTTTTTAGGCTGGTGTGCCAGGGAACGACTGGAAGGACCTGGTACTAGAGGCAACTACAGAGGTCTTGAAACTGGGCTCATCCCCTGTGGCCCTCCTCTTTCAGGCTCTGCTCCAATATGTAACAAAGATGGGTGCTAGGTAGGTTCTTTTCCCCTTGTACCACTCAAGTGACGCTATTCAGAAATTTAATGCATTTACAAGTAGTGTGTTTTCCGTCTTTTCTGCGTAAATAAAAATTGATCAAACAAATCACAAGATTACATCAGTCCACTTTTAAAAGTTATGTATAGCTACTGTTCACATTATAAAGCCAAACCTTACCTTTACCTGCCACAATCAACTACTGTTTGTCTTTCAATATGAACAAATTCGCTAATGATTTTATAGTTGGAACTTACCATAATTTTGTATAATTGGCAACAACCCGTTTTTGTAAATAGTTTTAGAATTCAGAGTAATGAACCCAGAGGTGTATTTTAGTTAATTGCCAGTAAAATAAAGCTACTGATGTACCTTATACCTGTATTAAAATCAGCAGAACACTGACAGCAAAAAAAAACAAACCTTTGCTTGTAAGGAAGTGATCCCAACTGTTAAAGGATTCTGTTCTCTTGATGCCAGTAATCAATACATAAAACTTTATTATGGAGTCTTGATCAAGAAACCATACCATAGTAAGATACCTACAATATATAAGACAATTATCATCAAAAGCAAGGACCAGTGTTTCCACGACTGCGACTGAAAGTGTTTGCTTCTGAATATTGGATGCCCAACATGAATGATTGACGGTCTGACGGATTGATTAACTGATGAGGCAAGTTACCATGCACGTTTAATATTTTTGCCCACTTTTGTTTTCTGCAGGGAAACCAGGCGACTATTGGAAAGGCTTGTATACGTCCCAACTCAAGACTTCCCAGTGACTGTGGTACAGGTTGCCAGCTGGTACCTCTTGAAGCATTTGCATTTTAAGAACGATGAGGAGCTAATAAATGTAAGAATACTGCTGCCTTAACTCATCGATAACCAAATTTAAACTGCTTTGTAGAACTCTGAATACTTTGCAAAAAGCTAAGACAGCTGTGAAAAATAATTGAAAGAAAAGAATGGAGGGGGGGGACATTTAGTAAATGGTACAAGCAAGAGCAGAATTTTTCTGAACAGCTGCTTTTCATGGTACTTGGCTGGAAGTTATTAATAATGTCTAATTGATTTGACTCTGTTTATCTCTCATCGGATTTTGGTTTATCTTGTTTGGTCCTCACTGACGGATCGATTTAAAGATTAGGGCCCTGTTGAGGACCCATACCAGCTTATGCAGGATTATGTCCTCATCAGTGTTGTACATTTGTAGTAAATAAGTGTAGTAATAATAGAGCAACAGATAAAAGTTTGCATGCACTTATAATTATTGAGGATGCTAGAAATTCTGGTACCCTCAAAACAAGCACCTGCTTTACTCTGTCCTGTAGTCACATATCTTTGCATATATTAGCTGCTCACTAGCTCTCAGGGGAACAGCCCTGCCTTTAGTTAAGAGCCCAATATTTCGTACTGTGCGTCATCAGTCCCAATACAAGAATATAAAGCACCTATAAACCTTTTGTACAATGTTTGGAGATTAATTCAGCCTAATCTGAACATTCTGTATCCAAGTATCATAAAATGATGGAAAGAAATATGAAATACCTTCATATAGAACACTATTATTACATTTATTGTAAATGTCTCTGAAATTTCTTTTTAACTTTGTTCAAGCATATATCTTGCATCTTTTCAGGTTCTTTTGGAGCATGCCAAAATGTCTGGAAATCAACGACTCCTCAAGTTTCATTCACAGCTTCTTTGCTCATCCTGAATTTGGTATGACCACAAGGAATGTTCATCCAGTTAGTTATTAATCACAACATTACAAGTCTCTTACAATTTAATGTGACTATTATGGGCATTGCAAAACTGCTGAGTGATCCATACATCAATTATGAAAATCAAAACTATGTCAAGCATAAAAATATTTCCCAACGTTCCTGATTAATTTTCACATTGAGGCTTGAATAAAGGCTTTCAGCTCCATGTACAAAGATTGTCTTGCCTTGATTGCATAAATCCATAACTGTAAAACATTCAAGTGCACTTAAAAGCAATTCATATCAACAATGGTACAATCCTTCAGAGACTGTTGACACAAGGTAGGAAAAAATTCTCCCATTGATCTTGTCTGCACGAAATGTGGAAACAAAGTCCTATTTTCCAAAGTTTGATTTCAATGGGATGTTTTGTTGTCTTCAGTTATCCTCTTACTACCTGCCTCTGACGCTACCTAACACCTGCAGCTTCTTGTCTCTTCTCTTTCTTTTCTTTCTTTATTTTTTCATAATCCTCAGAATCTTTTAGAGCAGTCATGCTTGGTCATGAGGGCACAGATAGTTTCCCCACAACCCCAGCATGATTGCTTGATGTGGTGGGGACCCCGCTCTGTGTTTCTCTTGCATTGTGAGCAAATGTCTGCAGTAACCCCAGGACTTGAAAGATATTTAGCCACAAGCTGCTGAAGCTCAGTCAGCACAGTGTTTGGTGCCTTGGCGATGCCTATAACTGTCACTCTTTTCGGGTCAAATACACAATCTTCCTCTAAGCCACTGGGCACAGCTTTCATGCCACAGTTCGGAGGTACCCAGGCGGTGTCATAGCCCTCTGTGTTCCAGGTATACTGCATAGGGTGTTTGTCCCTGTCAATGCGTTTGACATGGCCAACATCCACACTCAGCTCAAGGACCACGCGGTCAGATGGGTCAAGTTTTAATGGATAACGTTCTGCCTTTTTCTGGTCACGACTGATGTACACACCAGGTCCCAGCATGCCACCTGACGACTGCTTGAAGCCTTGGGAGATGATAAGTTTTGCATTGGCCAGACTGGTGCCATGGTACATTGTATAGACACCGCTGTCTTTGGGCTCCTGAGAGGCCCCCAGCAGGAAACTGGGAGAGTTCTCATCATAGGTCACCTCCCAACCATAGAAATCCACAGACATCCTGCACAGAG
This sequence comes from Fistularia tabacaria, assembly GCA_901007705.1. Classification (NCBI taxonomy): domain Eukaryota; kingdom Metazoa; phylum Chordata; class Actinopteri; order Syngnathiformes; family Fistulariidae; genus Fistularia; species Fistularia tabacaria. Next base: position 11,260 of record CAAKHD010000124.1, on the reverse strand, counting down.
AAAAAGCAAAACTTTTTAAATGAATATATTGAAGATAACTTCTGATCAGGTTTTGATGTTGAGGTTCTCTTTGGTAGGGACGAGGATGGATAGGATCAGGAATGAGTCCCATCAGGAGGACAGCACATGTTAGATGTTTTGGAGAGAAGGTCAGAGAAGCCAGACTAAGATAGTTCGGTCAAGTACAGAGGAGGGATAGAGACTATATTGGTAGACAGATGCTGGAATTGGAGATGCCAGGCAGGGGGTCCAGAGGAAGACCGAAGAGAAGATTTATGGATGTAGTGAGGGAGGATATGAAGGTAGTTTGCGTGAGAGATGAGGATATAGAGAAGAGGGTTAGATGGCGGAGTTTGATTCGCTGTGGCGACCCCTGAAGAGAAAAGCCCAAAGGAAAAGAAGTACAGTGAGCAGTTTTCATTTTTCAGATGAGTTATGTGACACTGGCAGGCTTGCAGCCAATTCAGACTCCAGTCAGGTCCAACCTGCTGTAGTGTATTTTTTATTAAACAAAAATCTCTAGATCACTCTTTTAGATCACTCTTTGTCTCCAGTAATGCGAAGCAGGTCAATTAAATTAGTCACAACAAACTAACAAATATACGAACTTGACACTATGTATTCTGCCGTCTGCTGACATGAACTGTCGTAAAGCTCAAGGTGTGGCGGACACTAAAGGTTGCATTCACACACAGTAAGTCTTCGGCACTAAATAGGTATGAAGACAACATTGTAATTCTAGCCGGAAGAAATAAGGAAGACTTAATTCCATTTTAGCTGAAAGTAAAAATGAAGACATGATTCAAAGTTGATTGTTTAAAGCGAGGTTCGGTTCAAAGTCCGACCTTTCCGCCCACTCTCAAACCAGTTTTGATATTTCTTTGCAAAAATCATTGTACTTACATATTTGAAGCTGGCAGGGGGAAAACACTTCTCGTTTACGTCGAAATGGTAGCTCACCAACTTTCACTTTTGCTTCAACATCCTGTCAAGCCAGGACGAAGCTTCTCTTCCGTATTAGAGCAAAACAGGCGTGTTAAAATATGCGACTTCCTTGTGTTTCGAATCTGCCTTTTATTTACTTTGTATCAGGATAAGGCGCTCATAGTATCATGCCAAACTCACTCCATGTCTATATCAGGATAATCGTTGCTGTGTTTAGGATATAAATGGTTAGCCAACGGAGCAGTGGAGGCCAGAAGATGACTTACAGTCCTATTTCATCATCTTTACCATTTTGTGTGGGAATTTTCAAGACAGTTCAAGATGTAACTTTAAATAAGTCATTATTTAAACAGACTCAGTTAAACTCTGGCTCTTGTTTTTTTTCAGTAATGTTTTGTCAGCACTTGGTTTTAGGTCATGAATCCAATCGTTTTTTTGTATATTAGCATATACATTAAGAATCAAATTCTCTTTAATTGCCAATTGTACAATGTACACAGGAATTTGACATGGTATGACAGTGCCTTATAACATGAAATTTAAGTTAAGTTATAAGAGAAACATTGGCTTGGCAGCAAAAAAGCATAGTTTGGACTTAGGAAATATATGCAATTTAAGTTAGATATATACACAATGAGAATGGCAAGTGTCTTTTGGAATGGTGGAGGATGAGGGGTTACGAGGATATGTTGAGGATCGTGATGGCGCGTCGGAAAAATTGTTTAAATGCCTGGTGATTCTGGTCCTGATGGACCTCAACCTGCGGTGTGATGGGAGGGTTGTGAACAGGCAGTGACCTCGGTGTTCTGCATGATGGTGTGCCCATCATGCAGAACACTCACGGGTTCCTGTTTGTGTCCCATAGTACGACTGGCTGTTTGATGTATTGCAATCTGTTCAGTGTAGGCAGAGGATGCTGGGCACTACTCAATGATGGAGTAGGTGAGGAAACTGGATGGTGGCCCTTTAGAACTGGGTGCAAACTTTTGGGGAGACGTTTATCTTGTGGAGCAGCCTGAGAAAGAACATCCTTTTGTGCACGAGTTTGATGACCTTTGATGCGTGAGTCTTCCATTTCAGGTCCCTGGTGATTGGGGGTGCCCAGGACCTTCAGAAAGTCCACTATTTGTACTGCAGAGTTGTTAATGAGGAGTGGGAGGTGTGAGGTTGAGTGTCTACAGAAGTCCATGACCAACTCCACTGTTTTGATAATGTTCAGCTCCAGGTTGTTAACTGTACACCATTCCGTTGGCTGTTATACCATGTCTCTATAAGCGGACTCATTTGTTGTCCTTGAAAATGGCCAGGACTGTGATGTCATCCGCAAACGTAACCAGCTTGATGAAGGACTGGCTGGAGTTTAGGTTAAGTTTGTGGGATGTTGTCTCCAGCTATTCCCTTCTTCCAAACCTTGAGTGTACAACCTAAACAAATGTAACAGATTGACATACTCTTGCAGAAACAATATGTCTTTATTGATTACATTCATGGTGCTTACTGATTAGAATACATTTAAAAAAAAAAAAAAACAGCAGAGGTTGATACATGATACATAAAGTGTACAGAAACTTGAAATCTGAAACAAAAACAATTTCATGGATGGTAGTGGCACACCCTAAAACAATTAGGGAAGAATTTTAAATTACCCTCATTTGAAAAATAATATAGGTAAAAAAGAGGATTTTCTGAGGGCAAATATTCCCCTTTTCTGTCAAGCTGTCTTCTTCCCTCACTCCCTGGGTTGGGCTTTACAAAAATGCTTGGACATCAGGATGCAGATGGTTTCCCCACAGCTCCAGCATTTTTGCTTGATGTGTTTAGACCCCTCCTGTGTCTTCCTCATACAAAGTGAACACACGTCTGTGGCTGAAGCTTCTTTCTTGGGACTGTTAGACTTTTTTGCGATAAGCTCTTCCAGGGTACTTCTTATTTTGGGGTTGGGTGCGTTTGCAATGCCGATGACTGTCACCCTTTTGGGGTCATAAATACAGTCCTCCTCCAGGCCGCTGGGCACGGATTTCATACCACATTTGGGGGGTACCCAGGCGGTGTTGTAGCCATTTGCCTGCCATGTGTACTGCATCGAATGATTATCCGTGTCAATACGTTTGATACGGCCAAGATGTGCAAGCACAATCAGGACAACACGGTCTGAAGAGCTACATCCAAGTGGATAATTGGCTGCCTTTTTAATATTGCGACTGACATAGACCCCCTTTCCAAGCATGCCTCTTGTGGATGGTTTAAAGCCATTTGTAATGATGTTGAATGCATTATTGACACTGGTCCCATGGTACATGGTGTAAACTCCTCCCTTTTTGGGTACTTGGGAGGACTCCAACTCTCCACCCGGAAAAGAAGCACCATCGTCAACAACCGCCCAGCCAGAAAACTTTATCGACATTCTGTTTGACAGATGTGGCAAATGAAGGAAGATCTGTCAGAGCTGCAAGCAAATGAAGGAAGATCTGTCAGAGCTGCAAACAACAGCTATTCTGCAGGAGAGGGGGGGCATTTGGAGAAAAGTTTAGATGCACATATCTTTATTTAAACCAGGGACAACTGTTTCATGTGTCTGCATTACATTGTGTTTAATAGGCCCTGCTTTGGTTTTTGTATTCGCGAACGGTTTAATACATTTGATCTATTCGATAATTTGCCAAACGGCCCATACCTGTTAGGTCAGTGTATTGAACACAACAACTTTCTTCATAGGTAATGTATTCATTTCAGAGAAGGACCGCAGCAGATCGATCGTTGTCTAACACGGGAGGACAATCGCGACCCAACTGAGTTAAATAATGTCCCTCTAAAAGGCTGACTACCGCCATACGAAAAGCTCTTATAAAGTCATTATTTTAAAAGACGCAAAGTTCAGAGCAAATCTTACCGTCGAAGAGAAATTTCCTCGGAGCCCAGCAAAGCTTCAATTTCGATTCGTCTCACTCCAGTTTCCGTTTTAATTACGTCACCGGCGTCTGATCGATACAGGAAGTGTAGAGGAGGGGAGCGAATTTGGACCTGCCTGGCAGAGGGCCGAGGGGGAGACCAAGAGGAGATTTAAGGATGTTGTGAAAGGGGACATCGAGTTAGTTTGAGTTAGAGAAAATGATGCAGAAACCAGGGTTAGAGGGATCCCAGAAGGAAACAGCTGGAAAGGAAAAGAAGACTACAATTTGATCAGTATGATAGGCAGGCTGAGGGGTTTTTGAACGACCGTGAGGACATCAATATTTTCAAATCACCATTGTAATCTTAATTTTTTGAAAATCAAGGATATATCTTGATCAAAAACTTGCTTTATTTGCAGATTTATTACTCTTAAAATAAACCTACAAATAGCAGCCCCTTTTTTCTTTAATTCAAAAGAATCTCAATCTTTATCAAAGTTGATATAGCCTATCAGTCAGACTTGATTTACATAATACTTTTCATACAATGAAAAATATGTAGCTCAAAGTTTATCACATCATAGCAGTAAGCAAAACCATTAGACACAGTTATTGTAAGCACAAATACAAGATAATCCACGAAAACGACAGAGATCATGAGGGAGACAAGATTTTAAACTATGAACAAGAAGAAATTGTAGGAAAAGATGATCTTTTTTGTAGACAGCATAAGAATCTACTCATAGATACATAGATAGATAAATACATAAATACTGTAGTTCTATTTCTTGTTGCTGTAGTAACAACTTAATGTGGACGATAGCATTTTGTTGCACATGCGCTCAAAACAATTTTATGATTACTAAATTAGCGTGAAGAACGTTGCCAAATTTTTGCAAGGTCCCTCTTGACTTTGGCACAACTGTCAGGTGGCATGGTTAGAACCCAGTCTGGCTGTACAGTCTGTCACTGCTTTAGAAGTGGAAGTCTGGCAGTGTCTCCCTGTCTGTTCTCTGAGTAAATTAATTCATTTTATCTTTTTTTCTTTCCTTTTTTTTGGAATTGGGTCAGAAAAAGTGACAGACAACTTGTTGGCACAGACAATTTGAAGTTTATATAATCACAATAAAGAAGTCCCTCACTTTTGTGTCAGGTGAGCTCCTGCCCCATCTTCTGTCTCATCTTATCTAGGCATAGATTTACTATTTATGTGTGTATCAAGCCTGAATATTCTCAGAAATAAAGAGGAAATGCATGTATATAACATGAAGAGCATTACAATTAAACAGTAATCTGAAAAATATAGGGTTAATATCATGTGGATAGAACGATCTATTACTGTCTGTGTATCTATGCTATATAACAAAGTATGTATGTCTGTGCTATGTAACAAAGTGATTATTAAATGGATTAATTTGAGAGGCAATAGATCGTCCGGGTGAAAAGTCAGTAACGCTCCATCATCCTAATGTGTGCTCTATGGTTGAACTCCCTTTCCACAGAATACATGTGAAAAATAAAATGAAATCCTCCTCACTCGATGACATCACAAGTCATTAAGCTCTCCCAATTCTGCTTCAGATGTGCCTGATGTCCTTCTGAAATGTACCCTTATGAAGAGACGATTTGATTACATCTATCTCCCACAGGGACTTGACGGCACCAAGTATAGTCGAGAAATCTCTCAAGAAGAAAAGGACATCACATTGTTGAAGGTAGTAAATGTGATCAAAGTCAGTTAAAATGGAAATGAGGCCATACTACTAAAACGGAACAACAATGATTTTCACATAGCTAACTCAACCCCATTATATCCTGATAAACTGAAATCACTTCTTTAAAAAAAATCAATTCAATATGACTGAAGACTGAATCGCAGGGAAATGTCTGGTTAGATACATTAATCAAAAGGCTTCACTCGATTTCCATCTGAAGGTGTGGTTTACCTGTAACTAACTCTCCCAGACACCAGGTGCATATGCACTATTAACCTGCTGGTAAAGTCATAACTGATATGGAGCAAAATGTTCAGTTTTTAAGTACCTCAACAAAATATTGCAGTCTTTCTTTTAATAACACTTTACTCTATCCACAGTTATTGGCATACGCTTATAACGAGAAATTTGGAAAGCCTGACGTTAATATTTCTGGATGCAATTTCTTTGGATCTCATCATCAGCCAAAGATTGATAGTGAGACACTGCGGTAGTTCACATTTGCAGTGGCCCAAAGCATTAATCTTAAGAGGGACATAATATGAGTTTCTACATACTCTCAGTCCCTGATTAAATGTTGAGATGACAAGTGAATAATACCAGTGTAAAATAACATTTTTGTCTTTTCATCCTGGAGGCATAACACTTCCTTATCTTTTAAGTAGAGTTGGCCTTATCCACTCTCTGGATTTTATTATACGGCTAAGGGTTATGACACTGAAGTAAGACCTTTAAGCTTCACGTAAGCCAGCAGTAGCCCAAAAGTATACATTCTACCAGAGATTGTTGTTGAGGCCAAATATCTGAATGCTGGAGATAGAGATGTACAATGGCAATAATGGAAAAAGCAAAATTAATTCAGCGATTTTCCTTTGTGTTTTATCCAATCTTGGGTCATATACTTTTGGAAACAAATTTTTTGGAAAAATGACAAATCCATACCTTCATTTTTTATTTTTAATCTTACTTTGACAAATATAATTTACTTTTTTGGTTGACTCACATTTGTAAAATATCTTAATACAATGATAAAATAGGGGTTAGGCTGAATATAATTTATGATGAATGTACGAACAGATTTACTTGAAGTAATTTAGTAATATTCTTTGAATATGAACTGTAAGATCGGAAGGTTAAATTATCTAGTGCAATGGTGCAATATCAAATTTATTTTTTCTCTCTTTCTATCTCCCTCTTCATCTTACTTCCAATATTTACGAGCATCATCAATTATGTATTGCTTTCTTTCCCTTTAAGTCCAGCTCCTTCCATCTGTTCTTACATTTAAAACAAAATGATTGATGGAAGGCTCCTTGGCAGAGTGCTCATTGGCTGAGTGGTGATTCATTGAGCAGTTCACCCTGCTCTTATTTACTGGAGGAGGGTTTTTGTTGTGTCAAATTGTCTAGACTTTAATAGGAGGTAGAGAGTGAGAGGGACTGAGAGGAAGAGTGGTAAATTTGAGCTTTGGAGCATGGGCTCCTGGGAAATGTGCCTGCAATGGACATAGCAGTCAGATGGAGATGCAAGCGATCAGCCCTTTGATTCCATAGCTGTGCCATTTGTCAACATAGGCTGTCCACAGGCTCATCAGTTTTAAAGTTGCTATTTGTATAGAAATGTAGCTCATTTCCTATCCTTTTCTCTCAGTTTAAAGTTCCTGTTACATATAAATGAAGATCTTGTGCTATGTTTGAAGGTTGGCTTGTTTTTTTTTCCCTTTTCCAATTAAGGTTCTGCTGACTATCATTCTAAACAACTTATCGAATGTACATATGAAAGTATTAACTACATTAAAAAAACATTCAATTTGGTGAATTCTGTGAGGGTCTTATATTTACCTGATCATTTTCCTATGTATCCTGCTAGCAATAGGGGCTACTGCAGCAGAGATGGCCCTACCCAGTGTAGTGCCCTAGGCAAGATCTTATATGGCTCCCCCCTGCATTGGCGATTTATATTATCAGTGATTTACTTACAAAAGAAATCGAATACCTTTCTAGCTAGGTTTTTAAACATTGTCTTTAATTCATAAGATAACATGTTACTCAATTTACATGCTTCACAAATTACAAATAAACACCAAAAGCAAGCAGGTACCGGTCACCTACGGGTGAGGGGAGGGACTAATTTGGTATTATCATTTACAGTAACACTAAAAGGGCATTGCTTTACATTTGAGTCAATTTGAGCTTTTCCATTTTAAGATTTAATAGGAATAATTAGTTTTAATATAATTATTTTTTTGAAGGTGAATTTTTCCTATTTTGTGGCACCCATAGCATTTGTCTACATTGCCTAATTAGCCAGCCGGTTCTACCTTGTGTATAACATCATAGATATCTGATTGCCTAGTTCCTCTTACAGTGTCTTCAGACAACTGAATTATCACATCTCTGAGGTGAAATTAGGTAGACAGTTAATACAAAAAAAATGATATGCAGTTTGAACAGAATTAATGGCAGATCATCATGTAGCAGCACTATTGCTGCTGAAATTCTTCCAATCTCAGATTCAAAGAAGATATGCGATGTTATGTTACATGTTATTTGTGCATGAACAAAGATACCTTGACATCTGGCTTTTTGACATAATGGGGCTTACACAGCAGGTAGAAGGCGAAATGATGATGATAATGTTACCGATAAAAGAGAATTAAGGATCAGGGAAAGAAATTGCCCCATACCTGTTTAGATGTTGTTTGGACTGAGTTGTGGACCCTGTTTGAGTTCCCTTTTTATTTCTGAAGTCTATATATATTCGCTGCTCTCCTGCCACTGTTTCCCCTCACTTTTTCTGTGATAATAATTCCACCTGTATGCTTCGCCAGAATGTGTCTCAGTTGTATGATATGATTTGCGAAATCTTCAACATAAATTTAAAGCCATTTTTTTCCCGAAGGTTTGTTCCCTGTGAGTTAGAATGTGCCATAGACCTTAGATGGCTTCTGAATTATTGCTTTTTTTCTTCCCGTCCGTTGTGCAATTGGTTGCCTTGCTTCACTGCCTGATGCTTTTGGTGCTTCATCGGTGAAGATGTCCTGGTGTCCCAAGCATTCAGAGCTGTAGTTCAGTGCAGCGGCTTAAAGAGCGACAGCACCCTAGCAGCTGTTTCTACAGACTCAATCGCAATTTCAATTTTTTAAGTCCCCTGATCTTTCCAAGTTTCCCATTAGGGTTATAGCTTTTGAAACTGAGTTCTTCAGCATCCTGAGAGCACCAGTTTTCAGATTTGCAGTTGTAGCCACAGCCACAAACTCTGTTGCTGGCTGGAAACCTCAGGAGCATCTCAGAGGTACAATCTGTAATGAACAGGGAGAATCACTGTGGCGAAAGAACATGTCCCTGGAGGATGACGATACCGGTTGTCTGGTCTCTTAATATGATTTCTGAAGCCTCTTCTGATTCTTTCATTCTGTTATGGACAGTTTGATCCACTGAGGGAGGTTGACACAGGAGTAATGCAAGTTTGGAGTTAAGAATTTCCTGGACAATGAGGATGAAGGTTTTGCAGAAATACACGAATAGAATCCTTGACTAAATCCCTGGCAGGCCAAGGTCCTAGATCATGCAATTTGACCAATGTTGACAATATGATCCTCTTATACATTTACCTAGTAGAGTGCTTAAAGGGTTTTTGATCAGAGGGATCTTGTTCCAATGTCTGTAAGCCTCCACTGTGATCTGACTTTGCTTTTTAGAGGTTTTGTGTGTGTCAGAGTTTGTTTATGTATCAGCAGAAGGTTTTTGTGTGAACACAATATGGCCGATCATTAACTTGACATATATAGTATGGTACATACTTGCTTAACGATGACAAACGGTTACCAACCTTTGTGATATTCCTGTTTGAGCAGCTGCAGGACTGGGTGTTGGGTTTTTACTTTCAGGTTAAGAGATTAACTATATTCTGTATGGTTACACAATGATGAAAAGTAAAGACAAAACTTTGTATTTAATGTTGTTAAATGGGAGGTGCATGTTTTGCACTGACCAAACAGCGAATGATTGAGTACTGGAAGATAAAAAAGATTAAGATACATTTAATTCTAAACTAGTTTCTGTTAGTAACTTTTGATCACCGCGGACATCACTGTTATGTTTTTTTAGATTGGCCATTTTTTTTACATTTGCTTGGAGTTGGCTGTTGATTTGTTTGGGAGTATCTACATCCTCAGTGCTTCTGCCTGCGCTTTGGGTTTTAAAATGTCTTATGTAATGTTTAAAAAAAAAAAAAAAAAAAAAAAAAAAAAAAAAAAAAATTTAAAAAAAAAATTTTATAAAAAAAAAAAAAAAAATTGGCAAAAAAAAAAAGGTAATGTCACTTCAGATGATGTAAGCTAATCCTGCGGTGGGAGAAATGCCAGGATTGTT
>CAAKHD010000123.1:18338-65459 GCA_901007705.1 Fistularia tabacaria | reverse complement strand
GCAAAAATGATTAATTTAAACAACCTGTATCCAGCTGAAATTTGTCTTGAGATAAAGTATATGTTTATTTGTCACAGAACGTCTCCATTATTATCATCTTTGTCTTTATGTGTGTGTGTGTGTGTGTGTGTGTGTGTGTGTGTGTGTGTGTGTGTGTGTGTGTGTGTGTGTCTGTGCTCATTTCGACTGGAGTATGTAAGCTATAGCTTACAGGGATTATAAGGTGATACAGGGCCATAGGAAAACACTTTTTGCCGAGGTGATTATGATTGTGTAATTAAATATTATTTACCATGTCTTTTGCACTGCCAAAGAATTTTACATAGCCTATTATATTTCTTGCACTGCCACACTAATTCCTGCTAATGAGTTTTTTTGGACTTCATGAAAAAGGACCGAAAAAGATTTTTGGCACCAGTGTGTATTTTTTCTCAAGACAGATACAAACATGCACAAGCCTGCTTTCAGGGCTTTCATGTTGTATTAAGTTATCTTACACATTATAGTAAATATTAAACAGATTTATGCAAATTTATCTTCAAAAAAAGACTTAAAGAATGACTGAGTTAAGTCTCATTAACTTGCAATCAAATTCATTAAATGCTTTTATTTACATAAATGTATGATTTTGGAAGCAATACATTTTTATGAAGCCCTGAAAAAAAAATCAATGTGTTTTCTATTGTTCATGTATATTTTATGTCCACTGCATTGGAGTGGTCAGTTGTGGTATTATTAAGGTGCATAAAATTATCCTATCTGTAATAAGGCACCAAAAAATAGGGGATTCTTCGGTGTTTCATTTGATTTTCTGAAGTTTCACAAGCAGACATCAAAAGATCAAAATTTCCCCTTTGCCATTGTCTAACAGTAGAGTCTATAAACAGAAAAATCCAAATGTTGCTGTGATGTGAAAATTACCCCAAATAGGTATCAAGAGACGTTAGTGCTACTGATGGATATAATTATGGTATTAAGCACTTATCGTCCCATATGTTTCTGCACTCAGGACTCATCAATCTTTCATTTTATTCACTTTATACACTCAGTCACTTGCTGGGATCAATTAAGAAACAAAATGTTGGGCAGAGAAATGTATTGACCTCAGAATTACCCCTTATACCTGAAGGAAAGAAGAGTGGAGAAGGGAGGAGAGGAGAGAGGAGAGGAGAGGTGAGGGTGGCCAGGCTGCTCCATTTGGCATCGCTAATTTGCAATCAGACACTCTTTGAGCTCTTTCCTTCCATGTCGCCAAACAGTTTGGATGGCAGCTGAGACAAAGCTAGCATTCTCCAGCGCCCAAAGGCCCCTCTTAGTTTTATTTCAGGCCACTGCTCTCAGACACAGACCATTCTGCATGGAGCACCCAAAGACAGCGGCAAGAGAGAACAGTAAGGAGCAAGTTTTGGGAGAAAGGGAGAGAGAGGAGAGGTGAAGTAGGAGAGGAGGTGTGGAAAAAGTGGGAGGCGGCCCTGACCCCCACCACCTTCCTCACCCATGCCGCTCCTTCCTCTCCCAGGATGGTACCCGAGCCAACTCCCCAAAAAATAACCGTGCTGCAGTGCGGTGCGGTGCCACGCCCCACCTAGCGCCATGAAAAGAGTTGATTGATCATACTGCTCCGGGCTGAGACAAGCCCGCTGACCTTTCCCCCTTACTCAGATTCTGGAGGGTGAATTTGCAAAACCCCTGGGAACTCACTGGGGCTATACCAAATAAACAAGGCCGTATCATCCGAATCTGAGGGTTCAAAGCTTTTCCAACACCTCTGGTAATCACTTTCGCAGCCGCCAAGTTCACGGCATTTCTAAGGAAATAATGAAAACGAATAATGGGCTCTTTTTTCCCCCCTGCAGTCTGCTGAGAAGTGCACGTTACAAATTTTTTTCAGTGTAACTTATATCTGATTGGAGCTTTCGGAAATCTGATTAACAGCTCACAGTGGGAGCACACAGGCACGAGCTCCCGCTCTACTGACTGAGTCGGTCCGTACACCTGTGTAGCCATTATCACTTTTATTATCAGCAGCCCAGTTGTTGTACAGTATGCAGTGGGTTGGTTGCTCCAGGTAACAGGTCAATGATTATCCCGAGGGCTGAGAGTGTCCTCAAGAGCAGGTCAAAAGCACTTCCACGTCGGAGGGAGACAACAGCTGCAGCTGCCTTCTTTAACTTCAGGCTTCTGCACGTATCGGCTTGTTATCTTCTTGCGAAGCCGCATTGTGTGCACATTGTTTAGTTTGTGTTGCATGTGTTTGTACTGTCCTATCTTATGACCTTTTAATTGAATTTCAAACGGCGAGACGATTCATTTTCTCGCATTTATCTTCCCCCTCGGCTTCCACGTGGACCGACTAAACTGATGGATCGAGACTGGACTTTTGTCTCGCGTCGCACATCAATAGCATATGAAAGCAGACCGACCGAAATACCGAGGGGGGAAAAAACTGCCTCAGTCCTCTTGGTCTGGGCTCATTCCCACAGGTTGTCTCACTTATTAGCTGCTTTCCTGCGCTGGACCGAGGAGCACAATCCCTCTCAGTCTCACTCAAACACACAACAATGCCAGGAATGGCTGCATTTGTGCAGCACGACCATTAGGCAACATCCGACTGCCTAATTCATTCAATTTCTCCCTATGTCATGCCAGCACAATTGGCCAGAAAGGGCGCAGGTGGGGGGCAGTGGAAGCTGAGAAAGCCGAAATGCTAGCAAGCTAAACAGTGGGTCACATATCTCTAACTGGTGAATGGATGCATGGATTAAAAGCACAGGACAGTTGGGAAAATGGTGTCCTTGAGGTGATCCCGGCAGGGCTCAGCGGCCACCCCGACCCCTCACTCTGGGCTTGACCATGACTGTATCTTTAGCTCTGAGCAGTGCAAATTACTAGGTCACTTGGCTACTTGCTCCCCTCTTCCATCCCTTTCGCTTTCTCACTTTCCTTTTCTCTGGATGACCACAAACAGCCATTGTCACTACAGACCACGAGAACAATTGAGTTCTTATGCTGTGGCTGGTCAGGGGATGGGAGGGTAAACTTCAGCAGTGACTGCACTAAGTAAATTATAGCTCCGATGGCCTGTGCGGTTTGGGAATGATGCACTTTGTGAGAGTTCCTGCAACTAAAAACCACCAGTTCAGCACATTTGCTGCTTCTGCAGAGCGAAATGAAGACAAATGCAGAATTACTCTTTATGGCTCACACTCACGTCGACATTTACAGCTAGCAGTGGGAGCTGTTAAGAAGATCTAGCGGCGCTTTTTAAAAGTAATCACACACAAAACTATACTGAGTCACATCTGGTGAAACCTGAATAATTGCGTGGCTGCAGGGCAATGGAGGATTACCACAGTCTTGCTACCTCTCTCCCTCCCCTCTTCTCTCTCCCCGTCTCTCTCAGATCGAGGCCCCGCCTTTTCGACTGTCCTCCCGCGCTCTGGTCGCTCCACCCTCCCACCCTATCCCCTTTCTACATGACATCATCTGCACATCTGTCGTCCCAACAGGGTGCTGGTGACACAGACAGGCCACAAAATTAGCAGAGCTCTCCCACTCTGCTTTTGTCACCATCCCTCTCTTTCTCTCTGGCAATCAATTCCCGACTGACTGCTGTTCTCTCTTTCCCACTGTCCTCCGCTCTTGGGGCTTCTCTCGATCATTCTTTCCCGGAATCCCTTTTTTCAAACCCCAGTCCACGCAGATTTTTTTTTTCCTCATGCAGTAAATAATATGGTTGCAAACTACATCACATCTCCCTGTTTCCTACAATGTGGCATGTACATTTGAGAAGGCAGGAAACAGCTATTAAACTAAATGATCCATGAACCTGACCCTGGTCCTGACCCATATGATTGTAAGCAAACACAATCAGCAAGGTCAGCAATAACATAATGTGGCTCTTAGAAGGCTCTGTTTTTTTTGACTTCTATGGTTTTTGCCGTTGGAGCCTGTTAAAGGTGGCGGCTTTTCAATTTGCGAGTGTATGTGAGAGTGTGAATATTAAGGAGGAAAAGGAGGGGAGGAGGGGTGCGGTGGGGGTCTGTGTGTGTGTGGGGGGGGACTTGCTGTGCATTTCAGCCCAGCCCCATTAATGTCATAGTATTTCAGTGGGAATAGAAACTTCTAGAAGTGGAGCTCATGTTTGAGTCCCAAAGATCCAGTGCAATCGTTCTTCACATGTCAATGACTTATATATTATATGAAAGCAGGGAGGATCCAAAAAGATGCAGTGAAATTGCAGTCTTTGAGTTTTTTTCCTACAATTTCACTGAAATTTACCAGAAAAGATGGACACTTTTTTCCCATTTAACCGGAGGGCTTAATTAGCAGTTTATACCCTAGTGGTGAAGCATCTAGTGAAATAATCTGACAGCTTGCAAAATCAAAAATAAATAAATAAACTAACCCCAGTAGACAGAAATTATGATCAAGTACAGTGTCCCTGAAGAATTGAATAACTTACATCCAAGTGACAAAGGGAGATGTCAACTTTCATTTTAAAGTCCCCTATCAGAACATCGCAGCGTTTAAATTCACACCACACAACCAGTTCAGCTGGCTGAGGCTCGTTGTACACTCGTGCAATAAGACCCGTGAATTAATTGCAGAATGTTTAGCATGAATGAATCGGAATACCCATTTACGTAATATTAATAGAGGTTTTTTTTAATGATGCCAGTTGGCAAATGGCCTACCAGTGTAACAGGCCACAGTGAGAAAGCACTTTGTGTTAATAAGCTATGTTTTTTCAGTTGCCACAAATGCTTTACCTGATCTACTTGTTTTAAATTCAGCCAGTTACTTAGAACCAGTTCATTTCACCCCTAGAAGTGAGGTCATAAGAAATGTGTAACTTTGAATTCTCATGTGTTGTTTTTGTGCGTGTCATTTTTATTTATTTGCTCCGGGCGTGCAAACAATTCCAACCGGCTTCACTCCACTGAAGAGAAAAAAACAACATCCATCATTTCATTAACGCCATTCGCAGACATTCTGTTATCCCAAAAATCCATTTCAGATTCAAGATAAGCAAGATGGAACATTCTGCATTAAAATCATGGAGGTATATTTCTTAATTTTTCCATAAATCAGTCACTGAGAGCCTGAAGATTCTGCAGGAAATATCTCGTGGATCTCGTGGTTCTTGTGGAGCGAATGTGACGGATACATTTTTAAATTTCAATAGTAGGAACCAAAATGGTGGAACTACTAACTGGTGGCGGGAGCGACAGACAGAAGTACAGCTTTGCCTCCTGTACTTTGAAACCTCGGAGTAAAGAGCCCCCTTGAGGATTTCTGAATTGCTTGTGCAAGATTTTAGAGGTGCATCTGCAGTGCTGAGACACGGTAGGGATTTTATTCGCTTTGGCTGGAAGAGCTCCCTTTCTTTTTTTCCCCAGGAATGTAGACAAAATGGGAAAAGTGGAAATTGAGAGGAATTATATTTGCCATGAAATTCTCATTAAGCTTTTAAGAATAAATTCATACTAATCGGAGTGACAAAGCTGTGATGAAAAAAAAGCCGGCGATGAAACCTGGATAACCTATTTACAAAATGTGTGTGTCTGTGGAACATATTACAGCTGCTGTTCCCCTGACACTGGAGACAAAATGTTGGTGTGTGGGGAGGATGTTCTTGATCCAAACCAGAAGTCTAATGGTGCTTTGTCTCCCTCTGCAGGAAACTCTCCGCTCTGACAGAGGAAGGGGCAAGGGCAGGAGATCCCAGCGAGGTGCAAATGGCTTAAAAGCGAAGAAAAAAAATAATCTCACAGAAAATTGAAAAACAGTGAAATGTGGCTTTGGGAAACGCTCATTCTTCAAACCGAGGGCCCACAGCTTTTCATTGCAAGTATCTCGGTAAGTGCATATTTGGGTTTGAAAACCATAAAGACTTACAAATGAATAACAATGATGAGAAGCAGCCTCAATGGCAGATTTATCCCTTGATGAATCATATAGGACACAGCGAGTCTTATAATCTTTCTTTCTCTGGCTTTGTTTGCGGTGCTGTTTTCCAAACCATTGGTGATGAAGCCATGTATCCATTTTCTCCCACATCTGCAACATGTTTACAACTTGAAGTCTGTATTTCTGCATCGAAAAACATAAATCCTGTTTACATAAAAGGAATAATTTCAGGAGACATTTATGTGCCACATGGCATTATTTAAAATATGGTTGCTCTATTTGGCCCTCCCTTCATCTGCTCTCAAAAAGGTTCAAGATGCTTCAAGGACAATAATTTCTCAAAATGGTGCTGTTGTTCCACAACATGGAAACAATTTCCCCCTGTCCCGTTTGTCGGGTTTCAGGAAGCGCTGAACAGTGTAAATTAAATTTGATTACAAAGTAGTTTCTTTTAGCTCTGTCATAAATACTCTGCTCTGTTCACCC
Organism: Fistularia tabacaria; assembly: GCA_901007705.1. Classification (NCBI taxonomy): domain Eukaryota; kingdom Metazoa; phylum Chordata; class Actinopteri; order Syngnathiformes; family Fistulariidae; genus Fistularia; species Fistularia tabacaria. The sequence continues at coordinate 59,060 of CAAKHD010000123.1, read as the reverse complement.
CTGAGGTAGTTTGGTTTTTATCTACAATGGTCCAGATTCCCCCTCAGAGTGCAGAGAGTTTAATTCATTTTACCAACCGCACACAGATTTCTGCAGCGTTCCAGCATGCGTTTACGCCATTCAACATTTAAGCGCCATGTGTTTGCATTTGACAGTCTAAACAATGCCTCTGACATTGTGGCAAAGCTTAAAAGCTTAAAAGGCATCAAACTGCGGGGAGCTTTGTGCCAAAATCCACACAATGCACTTGTCTCACCTAAACCAGTTCTCAAACTCATGACCCCCGAAATAAAGTTGCCTGTGACCCCTGACCTCCAGCATACAACTGCAGTGCACACACTAAATAGGCCTTCACAGCATATATTTTAATGAATGGTTTTAAGTTTTAGCCTTTTAGCACCAGGAATCAATACAATATTATCATCATTTTAATGTAATTTCAAGCAGCTTTTGAAGGAGTTTAATTTTGAGTTTGAGTTAAAACTTGAATTATTTCTTGCTCGATTGTAATTATGTGTTAAATGCTTATTGATGCACAGAAGTTTAAAAAAAAATTCTCCTTTTTTGGCCAAAAGGCATTACTGTACACATATATATATAGTTTTTATCATTATTATTATTTTTTGAAAATGTTCTTGTGATGCATTCAACAAAATCCTTCTGCAACTCATCTGTATTCCGTGGCTGCTGCGTGGAGGTTCTAAAAACCTGAGCGTGCTCATCCTGATGAAAAAGACACATGTGATATAGTGACAAGGCCTGGTGCATTTTGTCTTTCTGCGATCGATGCGGCACACAATTTTGGGTAGACGATTTCAGCGCAAACACTTTTTCAGTCTTCCATCTCGCGATGGTGGTCTGATGTCAGGGCCAGTCGGTTTACTTAATAGGAAGAGGAGAAAGGCAAATTATCATTGACCGCGGTGAAAGTGGTTGCAGGCTAAAGGCTGCAGTCAAACAATACTGGATGATTTCATCTATAAAAATACAAAGACTTGTCTCCTTCAGGAAACTGTCTGTAGTAAAAGTTTAATGCTCTTCTTTTACGGCCAGTGGTTACATTCACGGAGTTCTGATGCAGCATTCAGCTATTGGCTCTGTAAAGGGGTTACAATTAGTCGTGTCAGATGAGAGTGGGCTGGTCATTGGGTTTCTCTGCACGTATTTCTCAGAAGATCCTGGCATCAGTGACGACAACAACTGCGCATCGCCTGTTCTTTGGTTTGTTATTGTTCTTTGTTATTCTTTGTCCTATTCATTTTTGACAACTAAATTTGCTGCGAGGGACTTTAAACAGCTCACCCTTTCTTCTCTGCTCAATTTTCTGATAGAATTTCCCTTCTCGATTCCATAACAGTTTGATTTACGACACTTTTGACAGCTTACAGTGACCCCAAAATCTTCCTTATACTTGAACCCCTCTCAGAGGACACTGTTCTTCTCTTTCATTGCACATTTTGTAGAGTTTTGGTCCATAATACATAGGGTACAGGCTCTATACTCAAGTCAGACAGCGGCACATCATTCTCACAAATTCATTCAATTGAACACCCACCTTACTTCTTAATATCATTTTGGTAGTGGGCGGCCCAGTGGCGCAGTAGTTGGCGCTTCCCCCTCACAGCAAGAAGGTCTCCGGTTGAATCCCGACACCAGGGCCTATCTGTGTGGCGTCTCCGTGTTCTCGGTGTGTCTGCGTGGGTTTCCTCCAGGCTCTCCAGTTTCCTCCCACAGTCCAAAAACATGCAGCAGGTTCATTGGAGACTCTAAACGTCCCAGATGTGTGATGTGTTATGTCTCCATATGGAGTGCACGATAAGTGACAGATAATGAATGATATCAGTAGGAGGAGGCCCTGATTGTGAGTTTGTATTGCCATATCACAGTGATTTTGATTTTGTGTTGATTTTATGCTGTTTCTTGTCACACAATGCTAGTCGTATTTTATATTTTTGTTGTATTATTGCAGCATTCCCCTGTCATATTAGCAATTTCCATCAGCTCGTGCTTTGAAAAGGAAATGTATCTGCTTTGAGCTCAGTGCAGTCCGGGTCAACTTGTGTTGTTTTTGAACGGGGTATAAAAAATAACTAGTCAGCTGTGACTGAGCTGGTGATTGGGAGGCATGAGTAGAGCCTTTGGTGCTTTTAGCAAACACTACTTTCAATTTGTTCTGAGGTTAAAAGTACACTCAGTGAAGCTGGCTACAAGTAGCAGCCTATATATGATAAATATTCCACTTCTGACACTGACAAAGGATCTTCTCTATTTTTGTGCAGAACCTTGACTAATTCAATTGCTAATGTGTGTTTACTTACCATACATCAAGTCCAGTAGAAAGAAAGATGCTATTTATGGTCCCTCGTTTCTGCCATTATTGCAGTCAAGACTTGTTTTATGAGCTAGTTTCTCATTTTGATAATACTCATGATATACAATCATGCAATACAATACGAAACGAAAAAATAACTAAACAAATGTTTTTGGTTAAATATACAGTGAAACTAATTCATCATACTGTTCTGCACGGTTCCTTATTCTATTATCACGCAAAATATTATGCAACATACGAAATCTTACAATTATAATGGTACCAGGTGGATCTTTTCCAGTTCAGTCCAGGTTTGGTGTATATATATATATATATATATATATATATTATATTCAATTTCTTCCCCTTTTGAATACTTTTACTTTTTTAATACTGACTTATATAGTATCCCGGCACATGCCTTTTTGCCTTTGCTTTTTATTTAAGATATTTTTTCATCCTGTAAACTGTATCTGATTTAATTGGTGTTTTTGTAAATTACCAGGATTTTTTTATGCTAAATTTGGTGAAAATGTTTTATATTTTTGTCTTCAAGCAAATTGATTTTTTTTTTTCTTTTTTTCATGACTAATGTCGAGCAGCACTGTCTACAATAAGTAGGGTAATCCAGATAGACATTGCCCCGTCTTGTTTTCTTCGAGTTCCAGGTGAACTAATTCAGTGCCATGATACAATTTTCAGCTTCACGACACGCACTGCCACCTAAAGTGATAAATTGTGTCATGGTGAATTGTCAAACACAAGCGATCACCCGGACAACCAGTTGCAGAAATAGGAATTCTGGGAATTCGGACAAACAGCCCAAAGCCTGCTGAGCCACAGAACATTTAAGGGAGCGTCACTGTTGCAGGTTCTCGCTCCCTACCTCCTACAGTGCAGGCAGTGGCCGCCCCTCTCCCAGCCATGTTATTAGCATGGTCTATCGATCCTGTCAAACCTCTGACAGGGGAATTTAGATTTCTTTTAATGCCACAGCCATCAACAGTTAGCTGTGCAAAACTGCTTGTGCAGTCCTGAACTTCCCATGTCTACCTCCTGACTCCGTCCTCTGTGCACAAAAACCAAAAAAAAGACAAGAAACAGGCATCGGCGTACGAGTAGCAGGACAGTGAGTGCAGGCTGCTATAGTGCTATCTTGGCTTTTAGACATTGCGGTTAGAACGATTATTTGGACAGAAAGCGAGAGGGAGAGGAACTGGGTTCAAGTCACACGGAGCACACCCACCGAGTGTCTGCCTCCGCTGACCCCGCGCCAGAGACATTATCTGAGAGATGTTGAAGACCAGGTTCCGTCCAGTTGGAGAACTCACCGGCCAAGGCGGTTCAATTTAGAGGTAAATCTGCTTCTCATACTTCCCGGCGCTTTGTACCTCGGACCGCGTGAGGATCGAGCCAATCTTAAAACAATCAAAGAACACACTGTATTTTATTACTTTATATTCCGTGGCTATCTTTCTTAAAATGCTTTGCTGGCAGCTGCCAGGAACTTAAATTAAGAGTTTCATTTCCACCACGCTCTCACAAAGGTCCCACTCTCGTACATATGATCAGTATCCTATTCGGGGAAAATATTGTCTTAATATTATCATTTTGCGGTTGTTTTTTGGCTTTGACGAAAACCCAGATTTCAATAGTTTTTCAGGAGATTCTCCGGAGTGTCAAAAGCAAGTGAAAGGAAATATTCGCTCTGTCCTCAGTCCCCTCTGTGAGTCAGAGCTGTAAAACAACGCCATTTTCACAGTCCGTTGGGCTCGGACAGAATCGTCACCACTGATAATGTACTTATTCAGTTTACAACCCTTCAAAAAACACAACCGAGTCACACCAGGAACATCATCTCGAAAGGAGCTCTTTGCAAAGTGTTTAAGGTTGCTTTCATCCTGGTCAAACCTGAACTTTCAAGGATTAACCAAAAGGATATGAAAGGTTCAAAGCATCTCCCGGATTATTATTTGGACTTGTTTTCTTAAAAAAAAAAAAAAAAGTTGGCTGTTTTGGAATGTGGCCACTATCTGCTGAGCACAGGAGCATCAATAGTTCCTTTCTGTTGCCACTAGGGGGCGCACTCACGAGGAAGATGATAACTGTTAATGATGATGATGGCGATAGCTCAGGTTTACACTTGAACTCTCACTTTATCTCTAATGAGAACAAGACAAGAAAGGATTTGAGCCTTTCCCGCCACACAACACACGACTTTCCTTAATTCCCATGTCCCGTGCCATTTACCCGTGAAATTAAATCATTCGTAATGAATAAAAGTGGATCCATTTTAATTGGTAAAGAAATCAATCTGATCGCCGAGGGTCGATTTGGACCCAGAGGCCGGTCAGAACTGTGTGATGTCATGTAAGGCGTAGCGTTTTTGGATGAAGATGATTATTTTGTTTTTCTCACAAACAAGGCAAAGGATCTGGGCCAGTTAGAGAGAGATGATCGAAGTGCTTCTATATGAATCCAATGAGTAACAAACACACTTTCCACAGATGGGACTTTTCCAAAACGCCTCCATCAACAACACACTATTCCTGCTGTCATTGTTGGATCTGTAGCTATTAATACGTTTTTCTATATTTGTATTTGTAGTATTTGTTTTTATTTGCTCCTGAGATGTCTATAATAGAAAATACAAAATATCAATTGAAATACTGTGATGAAATGCAGTCGTTTCGATCTGTAGCGCCGTCGGTTCTGTGAGAAAAAAGTTTTTTCCCGGAGTTTTCCATGACTGGAAAGTTGGTCCGCGGTTTTTTTTTGTTTCGTTTCCCAGGGTCCGCCACGTTTTTCCCCGACACGGTTACGCGTCACGGCCGCATCGTGGCCTGCTGGTCACGGGTCGGATTCTGCGGATCCACGCACTCCTTTACTGTGCTATATAGAAGAAGAAGAAGAGGAAGACGAAGAAAAACTGCAGCTGTGACAGGGTGGCTGGGGGGTTCGGGCGGAGGTGTGGGAGGCGTCGGGGGGTGGGGATACGGTGAGACGCGGGTGGGATGTGCACACTCATCCCGGTGGCGGGCGCACCGGGAGAGGCCACTGTCTCCCAGCCTTCCAGCGCTACCGCGCTCACTTTGCGAGACGCGCACATCTGACACCCGGAGCCCGGAACCCGGAACCCGGAACCCCCACCCTCTCTCCCTCTCTCCCTCTCTCTCTCTCTCTCTCTCTCTCTCTCTCTTTCTCTCTGTCCTGGTTCCCTCCATCAGCCCAGGTGGCAGTGCGCGCCGCGGCCGGGAGATGCAGCGCCTCCTCTGCAGCGCACGGACAGTGGAGCTCCGACCCGCCGCTGCGCGCCACGGCTTCGCCCGCTGAACACACCGGCTCTCCGGGGGCGTGAAGATACGAGGCGACACACCTGCCTTCCTTCTCCGGGACTTCAACCGAGACCGAGGATTCCCTCCCTCACGCAGCATCCTCGATTTTCTTTTTTTTTTTTTTTTTTTTCCCTCCCCTTCAACAAGAGAGAAGAACCACGTTTGTGTTCAATGCGCAACCATGCTCATCATCTCGTCCCGCAGTGCGCTGCTGTCCGTCTACTACCCGCAGATCTTCCTTATCCTCACCAGCGGTAGCTACTTGTAGGTTTCTGTAAAATGCTGCATTTCAATGAAAAAAAAAAAAAAAAGAATAACATCGGCGCGCCTTTACGCGCAAACGGTGCCAATTACGCAACCGGATATGGGCTTGCAGGGTTAGATCTCCGGGTGGCGCAGATGCAGGTGTTTGAGCGCAAGGACGCGTTCAAATGCCTCCTTTCACATCGTCGAATTTAAAAAGAAGCAACAAAAAAAAACAATGTTTTTCGTGTTTTTCGTCGTTTTTGGGGCTACTGTATTTTTTTTTTCATTTTTTTTTTTAATATTCTGCTGGTGTGGCTGAGAGACTGCTTTTTTGGGGGGAAATGGAAAAAATGTAACTTGGAATATCCAGTCAGCCAAAATCTCGGGAACATCAATTCAATTTCAGTTTATTCCACAAATGAATGGCAGACTACCACGGAATAAGCTGCGGAAATTTTCCCTCCTAATATGAACTGTTGCGTCCCCTCTCCCCTTCGAACCCACTGCTCGAAAATTGGCCGGTTGTTAAAGAGAGGGAGAGCGAGCGAGCGAAAAGCCTGCCTTTTAAACGTACACACTTTCCCGTTACGTGCACGCTTTGATGAGATAACCCGCCCTTATGGATTTACACATTGCACCAGAGCTACTCGGTCACAGGAGCACCTCTTCAGACAAGGGCCGTAATTGGAAAGCCACATATGGAAAAGAGGGATATTGGACGACTTAATGCTCTCCCTAAAAGCGCCAATCTATGTAATAAAAAAATCCAGGCCCTTGCAAAGGGGATGATTGCGGCGCCATACATTGCCTCTCCTTCACGACAACAGCGGGTTCTTGAAAACAATCTGCAGTGGTGTGTGTGTGTGTGTGTGTGTGTGTGTGTGTGTGTGTGTGTGTGACACACACTGCCAGGATGGCAGACACCAACCGGATTGGAACTGATGTGATTTCCCGTGCCGGATTACATGTTCTCTGCTCTTTCTTTACTTTTTCTGCTTAAAGTCTATCACAAAAAACAAAGAAAGGGAAAGAGGTTTAAGCAAAATGTAAAAGTGGACTGGAAACAAATGGACACATTGTCTCATGTCCAACAGGAAGTCAGTCACTGCTTTCGGTCTAAATTTGCCCCATTTTCTGTTTGCCTCCCTGCCACTGCGGCCCCCTTTTTCCTCACTACAGATGACTATCGATATTTTCTCAAGGCGCATGTGGCTGTTCTGTTTAATAACCCTGCTCTCTGTTTCTCTGTTACAGAGCGCTGTCCTCCGTAGTCGCTCTGGGTGCCAACATCATCTGCAACAAGATCCCGGGACTGGCCCCCCGTCAGAGAGCCCTCTGTCAGAGCCGCCCCGACGCCATCATTGTCATTGGCGAGGGCGCCCAAATGGGCATCAATGAGTGTCAGTTCCAGTTCCGTTACGGCCGCTGGAACTGCTCGGCCCTGGGCGAGAGGACGGTCTTTGGACAGGAGCTGAGAATAGGTCAGTCTGTTTGCACCTGGCTGCTCTGGTTTGTGTCACCGAAGCTCGTGATTTCTCGCTGCGAGAGTTTCAAATCTTTAGTGTACACACTGGAAAAGAGGCGAGGGATAGACTCGAGTAACAGCGAGAAGGCTCAGAAAGGAAGGCTGAAAGAGGGGGAACTATCTGTTTTATTAATGAAAACCACCGGAGGTCACAAGAAGGCTGATTAAATCTGATGCAACCATCCGAAATCACGAGCGCGGGCGTGCGATACTCCGCCGAGAGAACCAGATAAGAAAGACAATGATTCAAGAAATCACTCCTCCTAATGGTTCGGCAGGCGACAGCCGTGACACTTCGGCCGTTTCCCTGTCCGAAAGTCAAAAGTCACTTAATGCGGCCATTTATTATGACTCGTCAGCCTTGCGTCGCAGGAAGAGCGGTCGGAAAACACATGAGGCCTTCCGTAAGGAGCGTCTCGAGGGCCGGCGTGGGTGTGCCATCCTCTGAAAGCATTTATATCGAACCTATGCGATCTGTAAACACAGACGCTCACACGTCCCCCTCTTTCTAGTCAACATTCTTCCTGGCCTTATTTCTCACAGAAGCCGTTCCTGCTCCTAATGTGAACCTCTTCTATAAATTGTATTTCAATCTGAAATGTTTTGTTGCGGTCGCGCTGTGGGTTTGGATCCATGTTTAATCTAGCAGCCCTGGGAGCAATCACTTTCTTCTGCACAGGAGACAGGCGGACAGACGTCTGGATCCCTTTCTTTCTTTTGTCAGGAGGAAATGTCTCTTTTCTCTTGTGGCGTGTAAACGCTGGAGGAGAGACACTTTTGACCCGGCTTTGTTCCCCGTGTCCTTTATACGTCGACAGCTTCACTCGAATAAGCTTTCTGGTGTAACGACAACCGCCACGGCAATAACAACAATCATAATAATGATGCTAATAATAACAGCGCTGCTCAAAAAAACGGTTCCCCTCGTTTTGTGTCACGCGTCTCCCCCCCCCGAACGGAAATGAAAGCCACAGCTATGTGCCGCTTCTCGTGTCACCAACGCACCGTCTGCGCAGCGTCATTTTCCCTGACCACGTCGGGCCTTTGAGCTCATTAACAACGGGGAGAAGACCCGGGAGATTCATGCAAACCACTAATTGAAGTCAGCTCCGGTGGCCGGATGGCAACAATGGGCCCCGTCGTGCGCTGCCGTGCAACGAAAACAAATGGCCGGGCCAGGGGGCGGGGAGACGGGGGGGACGGTTGTTTGGCCGTTGCGCGGTCCGGACGCCTTGAGAATAGCTCACTGTGCAGTATGTCTGAGCGGGCGGTGGATTTCGCCTGTTGAGAGAAGACTTCAGGGTTTGTTATGAGTTATGGACGGGGGTGGAGGGACCACAGCAAAACCCCACGGTTCCACTTTTTCAGTTTGGATGGGAGCCATCGAAATCGCCTTTACCAGAGACGCCATGCGTTAATACTCTGGCGTGTTGAGAAGAATGAAGGTCTGACATTATCCTGATTGGTGAGGCTGAATATCCTATAACAAAGGCCGGCTGCGGAGCCAATAAAATTAATTTCCCCTTCCATGCCATAAATATAAATGTGTTTATTCTTAAGTTCAAATGGTGACATACAAACGCGCACAAATGGGCACATCTCGGCGAAGCCCGGCCACAACGCGTTTCAACACAACGGTATCGTTTGCTAGAATAATTCAGGCCACATCGACAGACGGAGGAAGACATTCGAGCCGCGTGAGAAGTTCTATCGATGAGGAACGTTAAAACAAAGCAGCCCGACGAGTGTTTATCCTGAAATCTAACTCCTCTCCGCAGCCAGCAGATGTCACTTGTGTTGTCCTGAAATCACTGATTATTGTTTGAACAGTGACTGAATATGGATGCGGCTCGCATATGAAAACGCTGCAGAAACAACACTTTTCCCAGATTTACTAACGTCCGCTATTGTTCTTTAGCTAAACCGGTGATGTCTAGTCTGATAACCTGCCCAAGAGAAAACTACAAATTATAAAGGAAACGCAATAATACTGTGATTGCCCACTAAAATTGCTTGTGGCAATTATTCACTTTTTACAACATTCACATGCGTCCAAACCGTCAACGCCTCTCTAGTCCAATCAAAGCTTTCACTTCTAACTCATTTAAAAATAGAGCGATGACTCTGAGTTTCAATTACAAGAAATTTAGAAGTCAAACTCCATTAGTTTCTGGTTTGATATCTTTCTTCCGCCCCTCAACCGATCCACAAGCCGTCGAGCAATGAGGAAATAATCACCGAATCAATCAAGAAATGAAAACGATGACGAAGCTTTAGCTCGAAATCTAATTTCAACTTAAACCTTACAATCCAAACGAATGGGAACAGTCCGGTTCTTACACTGAACCGACGACGTCGTGTTTAAAGACATGAGTTTGGAAACAGATTCCCGACTTTGACAATACGGCACGTCTGCGTCACATTCTTATCCCGACGTTTTCCGACCGTCTTTTCGGGTTAATCTCAGAGTGTGTTGTTTTTGAGATGGACTCAAGCCGTAGATCTTGCGGTTCATCCCCAACCGCTTTGTGTTTAGCTTGATTTGGTCCGATTTGTTTCACTCCGCCAAGTGACTAAGAGGGAAATAACGCCAGAGTGATTTGAGATTTGACTGAATCCTCCTCAGGTAGCAGGGAGGCAGCTTTTACTTACGCCATCACCGCAGCCGGAGTCGCACACGCGGTGACCACGGCGTGTAGCCAAGGCAACCTGAGCCAGTGCGGCTGCGACCGCGAGAAGCAGGGCTACCATGACCACGAGGAGGGCTGGAAGTGGGGGGGCTGCTCCGCCGACGTCAAGTACGGCGTGGAGTTCTCGCGGCGCTTCGTGGACGCCCGGGAGATCAAGAAGAACGCCCGCCGCCTGATGAACCTGCACAACAACGAGGCCGGGCGAAAGGTAACGCGGTCGCTTCTCTTTTTTTTTTTAAGTCCAAAGATGTTTTTGCGGCTCCAGCTGAGCCTGAACCTACAATCACATATCCTGATCTACCTTTATCTTCCTGTTTTTCACTAAAACTACACAAATACATGAGCTCGTCTTCAGATTATTACTTCATAATCATCAGACGGTCTGATCATTTCCCTCTGATGCTCAGTTAAAAGTAAATGTCAAATTTAGAACAAGCTGATTTAGAACTGAAGAAGCCTCTCGGACGAGGGGTAGAAATCTCTGCAAGTGAAGAAATTTAAGTCCAGTTGCCACGACAAGGAAATTTTGAGCATGTTCAATTGTTTTTTCTGGCACTTTGAACAGGTACTGCTTGTTTTGTTTAATTTTTTTTTAGATTTTCCCAGTTAGAACAATGTAATTGAAATGACATTGTGACGCATAATTCAGCGTCGCAGTAGACATTAAATCCCCATACGGCCGCAGTGCACAGTTTCATCCATGCGGAATAGTATTTCAAGTCTCTTGTTTGCCTACATGACAAGCATTTCGAAAAAAAATCTATTTGGTTTATAAATCGGTTACTCTGAAAGGGCACTCGATGCCGGGACTTCGGGTTTTTAACCAAACGTCAAGGTTGGTCACCAAATATCAGTTGCGACGGGCAAACATTCACTCGTCATCTTTGTCAAGTGAAAATATTTGTACGGCAATATAATATAAATCTGGCATAAACCGCAGCGTAACGTTATACATATATGGTTGCACAACAGCTCTGCTCAGTATTCTCGGGCTGTTTATGTGGTCTGAAGAAAGGTAAAGTTAATTAGAGACTACAGTCTCGGGGAACAAGTTATTTTCCCCAGGTTTCTGACATAAAGTTGGCATTCGGGTCGGCGTGTTGAAAGTTGAAGTGTCCGCAGAAAGCCAAGTTCACCAGAGAAGACATTTGAAGGCTATGCGGTCGCTATTAACCGCTTCAAACTCCAGAAACAGAGCATAAAATGAATATTTATGCGTTCATCAGATAAATAAATCCCGAGGCCTTTATGTTCCTTTCGCGTTAACTCGGGGCTCGCGTCTGCTCTCCATACCGCCAGATCCTGGAAGAGAGGATGAAGCTGGAGTGCAAGTGTCACGGCGTGTCGGGTTCCTGCACCACCAAGACCTGCTGGATCACCCTCCCCAAGTTCAGAGAGATCGGCTACCTGCTGAAGGAACGCTACATCGAGGCCGTTCAAGTGGAGCCGGTCCAGGCTTCGCGGCTCCGCCAGCCGTCCTTCCTGCGGCTGAAAAAGGCCCGGGGCTACCAGAAGCCCACCGACACGGACCTGGTGTACCTGGAGCGCTCGCCCAACTACTGCGAGGAGGACACGGTGACGGGGAGCACGGGGACGCGGGGACGCCTGTGCAACGGCACGTCCACCCACACGGACGGCTGCAACGTGATGTGCTGCGGCCGGGGCTACAACACGCACCACTACACGCGGGTCTGGCAGTGCAACTGCAAGTTCCACTGGTGCTGCTTCGTCAAGTGCAACACGTGCAGCGAGAAAACAGAAGTTTTCACCTGCAAATAGAGGGCTGAGGAAGGCGGGCGGGGGCTCTGAGGTAAGGGGGTACGGCGGCGCGGGGTTTTTTCTAGACGTGAAGGACTGGGAAGTATTTATTCAACATTTTGCACATTTTGACATCCCATTTGGAATACTTTGGAGAGGAGACCCACAGTGGAGTATCAGGTATGTAAAATATCATGAGAATAAACGGAAAATTACCATTTGGTGCGCGCAGGGTTGAAACTGTGACACGACGCAGGCAAGAGGATGTGAGGCTTGTTTTATTTTTTTGTTGTTTTTTTTTTTTTTTTACCTCCAGCACTGCAATATTCGGAAGACCCTTCTTCTCACAGTTGTAGTCGTACTATATGAAATATGTCCTGCGTCGGAGGGAGGAACACTAGTATGGGATCACGGGAGGAACTTCGGAACTGGAATGGGCCAGCGAGCAACGGGCTTCTGGTCGCCCTCGGAGAGAATCCGAGCTTCAGCGGCTCCCGCTGAAGGCTACGGGATGTCGGTGGAATAATGTTTAACTGTAACTCACACTGTACTCTGTTTGAACACTGAAAATAAAACAAAATTATTTATGTAAAAAAAATATATATATATATATATATATATAAACATATATATATATATTGCAAACCTACATAGGATGGATAGCAAGTTCGTTTGCTCTCCAACGTTCTCTTCTCCTCTATGATCTACTGACACGATCTAGTAGTAACTGATTTTTAGCCTCGTGGAATATCAATGCCACGCACCTAAAGTCAGCTATTTTCTATTCTATTATCAGCTATCGGTGATGTATTAAGCTAGAGATTCTTTCTTTTGCACTCACATAGTGACATGTCTTCTTTTCATGGGACCTCAGAGATGTTTATTAGGGGGGTGGGGAGGGGGTGAAAAATAATGGCTTTTTCATCCCTCGGCTGTGTCGAAAGCTAAAGAGGCGGGAAAAAAAACCCTGAAACAACTGACGTTCTATTTTAAGCATCCAAACGTGTCGGTGTGAACGGCACTTTCCATCCTGACTGTGTACATTGTTTTGTTTCGGAGGGCTCCTGACTTCTGAGAAAAGCATGTGATGCCTCGTTGGACCTCCATAGAGGTACAATCAGGTTCAGATACACTGAACATTCCCATGAGCGGCGGAGACATGGAATTCCACACCGTGGCCTCTGCTTACACAAGGCCCTCCAGCGCGGTTTAGGCCTGCCTGGGTGGATGGCATCTGCCCTAACCACACAGAAGGGGGGTACGAGGATCAAAGACCTCATAGCTATTTTTGGACAAAACCCTTAATGTATTCAGAAATGTTTATTTAGGCTTTATATAACTTACAAAACAATTTGAAGAGTATATTTTTATACGAGGAACGTGGCACTTTATGTCATTTATAGATGGGAGAGAAAGTCACTAAGTATTTTCTAATGTCATTGTATTTAGATCTGAGAGCAATAAATTATTTGGAATTTGTGTTTTTGATCGACGTTCCTAATCTGTAAATAGTCCCCGTGTTTTTACCAAAGAAGCCCCGAGTGTCCCTCGATATGATCTTTCACGATTCAAAATGGCCCATCGATCCCTGCTCAGATCATTTGAAATGCAATTTTGGAAATTGTGAGAAAAGTATTGTGAAAACCACTCTAAAGCAGGTATGTGAGACATGATAGCGGCGGGGAAATACGGTTCAGGTGTCGGCGGCCGACAGATGATCGTGCGAGAGATTTCGGTGTTTTCGTTTGTGTTAAGTGACGAGGAAGTCGTTGCTTTCTAAAAGCAGCGGGAAGTTGAAGCTCCTTTAAGTTTAGTTATTTTTTTTCTTTCGAGTAGCTAAATCAAAGTCTGCATCACTTACGAACATGGACGGCTGTTATTTATCTTTTTTTTTTTTTTTTTTTTTTACCAATAAACTTTGAGCATCCTTTCATGCCTCCTGAGTTCTTTTATATTGTGCGGCCCAGGGGGAAAACTACCAGAAAAAAAAAGAAAAAAAAAAGAAAGAAAGCCGACGTTCGTACGCACTAAACACACACACGCAAGCTAGCGTGCAAACACACATTTTTTTTTTCCTCAAGACCTTATACAGTTTTTATTTGAGCCAATCGGGTATTTATCAAACCAGTACAATATAATAGAGGCTTGCAGTTTATAGCACAGATATGGGAAACACCAGCATTTTGGCCCTCGCTAATGTGGTACTCATGTGTCAGGGGGTGAACCGACGGCCGCCGCCGTGCCACCTCATTCAGCCCGACTGACTCGCACAGCCTCTTTCCTGTGGGGCTTAAAAGAATTGCAGCCAGTCAGTCGAGCGCGAGTAAGGGCTGTTTTGTTAGCTGTCTGAAAACCTTGGGGACCGGAACCGCGTAAGCTCCCCTCACTATGCCGGCGGATTGAGGGGAGAGTCCGGCCGATTGTTTCAATACATTTTGTCATTAAAAATCAGAGGCAGAGCAAACAGGGTGGAGCGGGGCGCGGGCGGGCCTGTAAAGCGCCGCATTGTTAGGGTGTCAGGACTGTTCAGCTTATCCAGCAGCGGGAGGAGCAGGGAGGGATGTCGTTTCTGCAAACTAATGCTTCTGGTCTGATTCACTCGCTCTTTGGGGGACACTGACTTTGTTTCTTTTTTTTTTTGGTAATAAAAAAACGGCCGTCCACAGAGAAAACCCGCCGACTAGTACGTCTCAAATCGAAGACGACCTTCCGCGGCGCTCATTCCGCTGCGGAGTAAAAAGCAGGCGGGTGCGGGCGCGCCAATGGGACGCTGTGAGTTTCATCATGGGAAGCTATTTATATTGGAATAAGTGGCCGGAATGAGTCCTTCCACCCCCCTGAACTGCCCTAAAAAATCTATGACCCTAATATATAAACTGCATTGCAAAAGCCAAGTCTGCCGTCCTTGTGGATATACTTATGCGTTCGCCTTCTTAAGATCTTACATTTCATTATTGCGTTGCTGGAATAAGCACTTCCTTCTCGGATATTATGACCGGCTGAATGAGGAGAGGGTCTTCATCGCTCTGGTAATGAAGAGAGGCATGGGAAGGGGGTTTACATGTTTTGGTCCGTCCGTCTCTTAGCTAATGCAGAAGTCACTATGGGCCCGGGGATTAGAGGTCGACCCCTACTGGTAACATCGGCGCCTGAAAAGCAAAAAAATCCCGGACGTCGTGGGGCTCCCTTTTTTTGGTCTTTGGATTAAATACCGCAGAGCGTTTGCGTCGCCGGAAGGTGCCAGCACACCCTCGGCCTCACGCTAACTAATTCATTGCCCGGATTCGGAACCCAGACAAAAAAGAAAGAAAGAAAGAAAAAAAGAACAGCCCCCGGGCGACTCGGCCTTCTGTGGGATCGAGCGCTCGGTCGAGACGGAAGCGGCGGCGCTGAGATCCCAAACAACCGAGAAGTCTCGGGTCTAGAAAATAATTGTGTCTGGCTGCTAAATATTAAATAAGGATGTAAAAAAATGACACGACAAAAAAAAATAATTCTTAAACACTGGCAGCGCATACGTCTTAAACCATGGCTTCGCTTGAAAAACCTGCATGCATGTTGATGGTGGCTCTCCTCTCTGCAGGCTCGCTCCTATCTGGGCCTTATCAGTCTTTCCTCGTGGGTCTGAGCAGCAGGCTGCCGTCTCGCTCCTCCGCCAGGAAGCCCAGCTCCCGGAGAGCGGAGTAGTCGGCGGCGCCGCGGCGCTCCAGGGCCGCGACCAGCGCCTGGTTCTCCTGGTTGTGCTCCAGGAGGTTCCTGATGGCGAAGATAGACCACTGGCTGATGACTGGAGACGTTCGTTAGGGAAAGCCATTCTTTCACACCGCCGATTGTTCGCCGTATGTTTGGATTATATTTTGCGAGGCGCCGCGAGTGAAAATAAATAGCTAATAGGACTGGGCGGCGTATCAATGCGTATCGAGTGTCTCCGAACGGTGATATCATGTCTCGTATTTTTCTAAGCATTTAAAAACGGCGATGCATAATTTTCGCTGAGTGCACCCAGGCGTGGATCGACTTACAGCTCTTTGTTATTTTAGTCGTTTCTTTTTTTTTGCAAATGACTTTTCCCCCCCTAAGCCAATTCACTTAATTTCCTTAATTTTTTTAATGCCACCCGTCAAATGAAAAATCAGCAAGGGGGAGGGTGGGAAAAAAAAAAGTAATTCCCTTCAATTGGAATTCTACTATTATTTCACATACTCGCTAGAATCCTTGAGCATTTTGGATCCGCGTTTTTCAAACGTCAACGTCGCAACAGGGGCGTGTTGGACGAAATGAATATTTGACTGAAAACACACGGAGGCTGTACGTGTCGATGAGGGCAGGGACGTGCGTCAAACTCAGCGGTTGCGACGTTTCAGCATTTACATGCGGATCGACCGCTTTCGACGGACAAAAGGGAAAACCAGAACGGGACAGACGTGGATATGGGAGGAGAACCGCAGTGGGGTTGTTTTGAATTTCCACTTCGCCGCGTCTGATCCAAGAATCTTCGCTCGAAACCGACGAAAAACTTAATTGTGCGTGACAATCGCTCCGAGAGGGGCGAGCATCGCCGCGACGACGCGCTCGTCGAACCGCCGGCGGGGAGGAAGATGGAATTCGCGGCGCTGGGAGATGTCAGACGCCGACTGAAGTCATCGTCTCGCTCGCGCGTACACGCCTTCCACATCAAGGCCTGTGGGTTTCGGCGGAGATGCCGTCGCAGCTGAAGTTGTAAAAAGTCTGGCTTTGTCCAAAAAAACAAAACGAAACAAAAAAAAGATTTTCTTTTCGAGAAAACGAACAGAGGAATCCGTGTATCTGCACATTGAAACACCGCAGTTGATGAGTGAATAATTAGAGACATTACGGATCTAATGATTCAATTGCCCGTCAATGAGTCATTGTGTTGTCGCAGAATGTCAAAAGAAATGCTTCTTCGGTTGCGCGGAGCTTCTCCGTGTCAACATTAAGTGGTAGTTTGGTGCTCTGCTGCATTGAGAGCTGCGCACTACAGCATATTATCA
Source organism: Fistularia tabacaria (assembly GCA_901007705.1). Classification (NCBI taxonomy): domain Eukaryota; kingdom Metazoa; phylum Chordata; class Actinopteri; order Syngnathiformes; family Fistulariidae; genus Fistularia; species Fistularia tabacaria. Next base: position 42,183 of record CAAKHD010000123.1, on the reverse strand, counting down.
AATGTTTCCATCAAGTGAGAGTGACAGGATGAATTATCGTAGGTCTCCATGATGTGCGAGAGAGAGGGTGAATTATTGTCTCCCTATGACGTGTGGAAGGGAGGGGGGGGATTATCGTGTTTCTCTGAACATGTGAGTGAGAGGGTGAACGATAGGTCACTGTGACGTGTGAGTGAGATGACGAATGACTGTGTCTCTGTATCGCCTGAGTGAGAGGGTGAATCATCGTAGGTCGATATGTGTGAATGAGAGGGTGAATGATTTTATGTCTCTCTATGAGGTTTGAGTGAGAGGGTGAATTCTTGTCTAAAGTTTCATGTTTGTCGTTCAAGGTTTGCTGTGCACTTCACTGTTTAATGTGCACTTTGCTACTATTATTTTGTTCATTTCACGTCTTCTCGATTCCTCTGTGTGAAAAACGTCAAAAGGACCTATTAGCATGTCGTTCGATACTGAAGCCCGGCAGTTTCTTTACATTTTTTTTTTACAAATTTCCTTAAACCCCTCTCGAGAACGCCATCGACATAAACGCATTATTATGAGCTTCTGAGAAAATGGGCTTTATTACCGGCGTGATTGTATTGGACAGGGTCGTGTGTGTGTGGGGGGGTGAAACTCAATGCTAACTCGACGTGGAGCGGGCCGGACGCGGATGATTCTGAAGTAAAAAAAAAAAAAAAACTGGCACGTTGAACGCTGTACACGAGCAGAAGGCAAAGAATTTGGAGGAGGGGGTGCGGAATAAGTCTTTCACCAAAAGGTTGATTAGCCAGCCCCGACACACTGGAACAATCAAAACCTTATTTGCGGTCGAACACCCACCGACGCTTCCCTTCGCCAAATTCGAACTCAAAGTGCCAGAGAAAGATACACAATGTCTGGAGAAAAAAACCAAAAAAAAACAAAAAAAAAAACAAAAACACAACACACATCCGGGTAGAGACACAGAAGAGCTGTTGGGATAAAATCTATACATGGACGCCATCGTCGCCGTGGCTTCGGCTCGCAAAGGATACACGGGTTGTTGCTGTCGATGCTGCAGTTGTCCAGGATGAGGGGGATGCCTTCCAGTTCTCTCACCTGCCGAGGAGAGAGACGGTTACTGACGAAAAGTCGCCGGGTTTAAGAACATGGAAAGCGGTGGTTCATAGAACCGGACTCGACCCGAGCACGCTTGTCAATTTCCGTCCGGATAGGGATCGCCGGGCCTTTTCCAAGACTTTTGGCGAACCGGAGCCGGTCCGTCGCGGGTCTCGGGGGTCCTTCTGCGAAGGCCATTCGCCTCCGGTCGTGACGAGCGAGACGAGAGAAAAGGCCTGACGCAGCACGAGGATAAATGGAATTCAAACTTGTTCTTCCGCTGACTGACATTCCCCCTCGAGGATTTCCACTGGACTTGTTGCTGACTGGAAGATTTTTTTCTCCCAAATTTTCAAGTATTTTTCACTTTGATTGGATTTATTACTGATCTTTTTTCTATTTTCTCTCTAATGCACACATTTTTTCTTTTTACTCACAGGTTCTTCCGGGTGAAACGGACAGGTGATTGAATGTTTTCCCTGTTCGAATTTCGAATTTCAAATTAGATTTTTTTTTTTCCGGTGTGTGTGTGTGTGTGTTCGCTACATTACGTTTTTGACACAAAAACAAAAGATGTTCGTAGGACATCCTTTTCTGTCTTTGTGTTTTTCATGACTGAAAACAGTTTGGTTTCCTGGTGATGCACGGCTACCATTCATTCATGCATTCATTCATTCATTCTTGTATTTTCTCTCCCACTTCTGCTCCTGTCATGGGGGGGCTGGAGCTGATCCAAGCTCTCATTGGGTGGGAGGTTGAAGCCGGTCGCCAGTCGATCACAGGGCCACACATGCAACCATTCACCCTCTCATTCACACGCCATAAAAACTTCCAACCACTCACTCACTCACTCACTCACTCGTCATACAGACATTCAACCATTCACATATTGTATGGACTATCAACCATTCACCCTCTCATTGAAACGTTTTGGAGACATACGACCACGTGCCCTTTCGCTCAAAAGTCAAAGTCGGCTTTATTATCCATTCCTCCGCATGTGCTAAACACAGAGAGGCATTGAGGAGACGTTTCCCGCCGTCCCGCGGCGACGTGAAATCAACAAAGTAATAAAAAAACACACATGAAACAGTGAAGTGTACAGTAAACATTGAACAAATAAACATGAAACTATGAAGCATAAAGTGCACACGCTATACGATCTAATGCTACTGAAGTGAGGAGATGACGGAGATTTAACGGCATAAAAAATGTGATGTATAAATGTATCTATTTTGTGTGTAGAGAGTAGCAGCAGAGGTTTCTGTAGTTTAGTGCCACACACACACACACACACACACACACACACACACACGTCATATATAGACCTGGGATAATTCACCCTCTCATTCACACATCATACGGACACAAAATCATTTACCCTCTCATTCATAGGCCACCTAGCGACCCAATTCACCCTCTTACTCACATCCTACAGACATACGGTGATTCACCCTCTCACTCACGTCATGTCAAGACCAGAGATAATTCTCCCACTCACTCAAGTCAAATAGACCTTGGATGATTCCCCCTCTCACTCCCACGTCATACAGAGACCGAAGATAATTCACCCTCTCACTCACATCTTCGAGACATACGATACTTCACCCTGCTTGCATGTCATACAGAGACATACAATAATTCATCCTCTCACTCACATCATCGAGACTGAGGATAATTCACCCTCTCACTCGTCTCAGAGACATACAATAATTCACCCTCACTCGCATGTCATATAAAGACATACAATCATGAACCCTCTCACTCACTTGTCACGAGGCATACAATAATTCATCCTCTCACTCACTCGTCACAGTGACCTAGGATAATTCACCCTCTCACTCACATCCTAGAGAGACCTACGATGATTCATCCTTTCACAAACGTCATATTGAGACATAATTCTCCACACCTGGAGGATGCAGCAAGGACCCGGGGAGGATGTGCAAACTCTGAGGCCCGTGCATTCAGATGTCTGTAGCGTTCAAAATGAATAGTAATACCTACTGCCGTCATTTGAACAGGAAATAAAAGTGAATAAACGCACCGGAGTTTGAGCCGCGGTCAAAACGTCGCGTCTGAAACCTGGGGAATTAGCAAAAGGTTTGAGAGGGTTACTGAAATTTACAACTCGGGCTAAATTTTGCGAGACGTGAAACGTGTCGGGGGTGCGACGCAATAGGTTTCACTGTTGTCTACGGTTCCCGTGGAAACGCCGTGGAGGGAGCGACCCGACGAGGCGAAGTGCTGACGCTCAGAAAATGGAAATGTCATCTATGCAGTCGGAGAAACCGAGTCGCTGACTTGTCCAAACACCCTGGGTCGGCGTTTTCCGCTCTGATCGTCTGAAGCGGCTTACAAGACGTCCAAACCCATGGAGACGAATAACAAGCGACCGGACCCGGAGCTTCGGCTTCAGTGCGCGCGGTTCAACAAGCGCGCAAGCACATCTTAAGTTACAATCTCCCCCAAAGGTGAACAAAATAAAATGTGGTTTACTGGAAGAGATCCCGGTGAAAACAGATACGGGGGTGATTTCTGACCACTGACAGACCACAGATCAGCATCCATAAATATTACAGAGAGGCCAACTGAGGGTGGCCGTCCCACAAGCATTCCACAAATCTGTTCCTATTAAACAGGACTGGATGTATATCGTCCCGCAGATAGAGGCCCGACTCCTCACCATCTGCGTTGATATCCGTCGTTGCTTTATGTCACGTGTGACATGTTGACAGATGGCGACGGAGGGGAAACTGATAATATCGCCGAGTCGAGCCCACGGGCGGGAGGGAGGGAGGGAACGTTTCACATTCGAACGCAAAAAAACGAGCGTTGCGTTGAAATAACAAGCTTAAGGAGCGGAGGAGCAGACGCCCCCCCCGCCTCCATTAGACATTAAACCCACTTGCACTCTGCAGTCGCCCGGTCGAGATTATGCGGTTTGATACGATAGTTTGCCTTTCTCTTTGCACTTTAAATTGCTAATGTGTTAACAAAAAAACACTGCGTCCCGGGCCGCTTGCTCTCACGTTTGATCTCTGACTCCGCCGGGTTAGGATTTATCAAGAGTGCGCACAAATCCGAGGATCTGAGGGGTTTTTAGTCGGTCGGGACTGCACAGAAAAGAAAAAGGGGGGGGGAGAAACAAGTAACCACTGTCTTATTTGAGGGATTGTGTGTGTGTGCAACACAGTGGTAGGTTTGTACTCCTCCTGATACCAGTGTTGGAAATTCCTTCAATATGTGCGGGGGGAACGGTGCGAGCGAGTCTGCGAGACCGCCGCCAATGAGATACCACCTAAATTTAGAGTTGAAACGGGACTCGGCGACTTCCCGGCGCGCTGCGTTGTCTCTGTCCATTATCGAATAGTGCAGACAGTTAACTTCATTCTTCAGAAGAACCGGTTCGCAGTATGTAGCATTTCGTGTATTCGATGAACCTAAATGCGGGGTTTTTTTGGGACCGACACCAGAGCCGGGCCGCAGCGCCAACCGCCGCGCTGCTCCGGGTTCCAGATCTGTGAGGTGTTTTCGGTGCACGCCCGTCGGGCTTACCTACAACGGCATCGCGCCGAATGAAAAGGCAATGACGTGGAAACCCTCAGACAACGCCTGTGCTTTTTTTTTTTTTTTGTTTGTTTTAATGCCGGTCGACCCGAGGAAGGATCAAATCAAGCAAAAAGCAAATGTTATTATTTCCTCTCTCGCGAAAGAATCCTTCATTAAACATATCTTGACTGATCTTGAACATGTGGCTCAAATTTAAATATCCATTCGGTCCTTTTTTTTTTTTTTTGTCCATCTTCCACCCATCTGCTTACGGTTACGCCGTGCTTTCTGCAGAACCGAAAAGGCAGCTTTTTTTTTTAAGTGCATACACTAGGATGGAAATTATGCGCTTCATCCGTCATGTTATTCAATCCGTCCATTTGTAAGGTAATCCAAACCTTGTTCTGGTTGATGGTATTGCAGTAGCACAGGTTTCCTATCAGCCTAATGAGGTGGGCCTTGAAGCTGATGACAGGAGACTGGGAGGAAGAGTCTCCATCTCCGCTCGCGGAGAAGTTCTGAGCGGCGCTGAAGATATTCTTACTCGCCTTTCCTGTGGCGTGAACCTGCTCCAGGAGCTCTGCAGAGGAAAAACGACAAGAGGAGATGGAGAGAGGCAAAAAGGTTTCTCTCCATCTTCAATCCATTACAGACAGCTACTCAGATGGTAATGAATATACTGCAGCTTCCAACAGTGCAGGCGAATTTGCTCCAGATTTGACCAAGACGGGATTTTGAGCTGGGGGGGGCTTCTTCAGAATATGAATCACCGACGGGTTGCAAAATGTAATCGCTTGATAAATGGGAGGAAAACCTCAATGAGTATGTTTATGTGCATAAAGAAAGGCAGGGCTGAGACAAAACCACAGAGGAGTGTGATGAATACTCCATGCCGTAGCCTTCGTAGTCACCCAGGGCCTCGATTACGAGTAAAATATATCCAGAATAGCTTTTAGGAAGTGGGCTTGACAAAGTCGCACAGCTGCGAAAGTAGATAAACACTATCACCAAAGCGGTGATAAGCTAATGAAGCGGAAGCAGATAAGTCAATTTGATTTTTGAAGTGTTTCTATGCCGTGATTTCAGTTTTAAAATGCTCTTAAGTGGGTGGGGGACTACAGCAGGGGTGACATGGTTATACGACCTGGTCAGAACACATTCGGCCACAATTTTCTATAAAGGTCCTAAATCTCTGGTTCTACAGGTTTTACACAGCTCTCACTCAAGTGAGGGAATGTCTTCAAAGCAGTGGGGTTTAATCCACCCAGGAGGGAATTCAATCTGTTCTTGCGGTGCTCGGAGAACCTGTTACTTACTAAATAATTCATTTCCCCTTTCATTTGTACTCGGTCGACTGGCCCGGCACTCCACGCCGGTTCTCTTTGAGTGTTTTCATTTACCTACAGTGGTGGTCAAAAGGCCAGGCTGCTCCTGCAGGGACGTGAAGCGCCGGGGATCCGAGGACATCTCACACAGCACGTCGAGCAGAGTGATCACCGTCAGCGCCTCCTGCAGGACCTGCGGAGGGTTACGACAAGCAGGTGTCGAACGGAGGGCGTTTTGCGACGGGGTCGAATCATATGTGGTGGACAAACTGGTCTGTTAAAATAATTATTTGATGGTGCTCTGTTTGCATGTGCATTATAAACCGCTGAATCCATCCATTAAAGAAGACTTTTTGGAACCAGTGTGCAATCACTTAATTGGTGGTAAACCCACTAAAAGACCATCAAAATGGTCCAATCGTGGAAAAAATTAAGTGCAAAAATTATATTCTGGCTTTTCGGAGCGGTCGGGTTTACTCGATGTACCTCGTCACAGGAGGCAGAGCCGGTGGCAAGTGTCAGCACGGCGCCGCAGCCTTTCTGGAAAGACGACGCCAGGAAATGAGCTACGCCGTGAGGGATGCGACCGTCTTCGGTGTCCTCCTCCTTTAGCTGGGATAAGAGTAACTCCAGCAGGGCAACCCTGAAAGCACATACCTCTCTATAAAACACGAGTCCGGCGCAGTTCACAATTAGTCGTCGGTATTTTCTCTACACCGGATCAGATTACCGAAGAGTAATAGCTTTTCTGGATACATCAGCGGTTATTATGCCATATTAGAGCCACTTAAAATCTATGGTCTGCCTTTGGAAAAGTCCTTTGTCAGCAGATCAGTTGTAATGTAAAACAAACTGCTCAGGATATGATGATACTCTGCGGTAACACATAGGGCGATGAGGAGTTTCAAGGGCTGAATTGCTCTTTCAGATCATATATTATGTTTCATACTTGATGAAAATTTGTCACCACTGATGTCTTATGTAAAAAAAAAAAAAAGATTTTTTTTGCATTACCTCAGTGCGTGGACTCTTTTTAACCCATGGATATTGGTGTGAGGGAATCGCTACTTTTCGCTCACCAACAGTGGCATGGCAGAGGCATTTGTCTCTTCATAAAAACACAAACAAACAAAAAGCCAAACCTTTCAGAGTGAGACATGGTAGCATACATGGTTTCCACGAGAGCAGATGATTTGAGGAAATGCTGAATGGCAATGAGAACCCTGTCAATGAAGAAATACAAAATGTAAAAAAAAAATTTTTTTTTTAAATTCCACTTAAACTGTGAAGCACTGACATGTTGTTAAAAGCTACTGACACATTCATGAAGATATTCTTTCATACACTATCCAGATCTTTATCCCTTTTTCCTACAACTCTGGACTATGCCTTTGTCATAGTTTGATTTCCTTTGCGGTGTTAAAAGAATAACGTCAAAAAAACAAACTCTTACGTCCAGTCCAGCTCGGGTTGGGTCATGCACAGCTCGATCACTCGCAGAGCCAAGTGAACGTTCTGTGGCTCAGACAGCTCTTCCACCTTGCCTTCATCCAGGCACGTGTGGAGAACCATGGACGCGTAGTTCTTTACCTTCTCGTCATCAACACTGAGCAGCTGCCTGTTCACATGTGCAGATAATGTAGTAAAAGTTACATTTATAACTCTACTGAAAAAGTATGGATTCCAACATTTGTGATTATTAACTTCTCACAACTCCAGGATTATTCATTATGTAGAAATGGGGCTGTTGGCTGTATCGTGAGAAAACAACACTACTTACAGGAGGAGATCGGGGAAGCTGTGCTGCCAAATGTCATCTTTACACACCTGGTTTCCTACCGCCAAGTTACCAAGGAACTGGATTCCACAACGAAGAGCTGCGCAGCAAAAAGAGGGATTTTTTGAGATGAGGATTGGGATTTTAGCTGAAAGCAATAAATTACGTGTGGGGAAAAATGTATGACTTACATTCAAATAAGGCATCCCTGCCCTGCAAATTTTTGTCGTGCAGGAACTTCAGGAGTTTAAGGGAAACCTCAATAAAACCAAGCTCCCTAGAAAAAGCAAGTTGTACTATCAACTGGATTGTGTGTCTTTTGTCAGAGCAAATTTTATACACATTTTTTTGCAACGAAGACTGTTATTCATCAGATTGTCTTCACTGACGCAGCACTTTACACTAAAAAAGCCTTCACACACCGACAGCGGCAGAGCTGAACCCTGCAAAACACCGACCAGGCCGAAGAATATTGAGCAAAGCATTATTTCAACTCCATAATTCTGACTTTCAAGAACCCTCAAAAGCCTGACATGTGCACTGTTGTGTAACAATACCTGAGCAGGCACTGGTTGCGTGAGCTGTGCACGCACGAATTCCTCTGGGCCCTGAAGCATTCGGCGGTCAGCTGCAGCTGTAGAGAGATGGACTGCAGGTCCTGATCTTCTCCGCGGGCGGCTTGCAGCTCATCAGACAAGCGGCTTAGGACCTTCAGAAGGCTAGAGAAGGCCTCCCTTTCTGCAACATCTCTGGAGAGGCAGAGAGGTCCAATACACCTGTAAGACTAACTTGAAAACAATGTTGATCCTATGGCCACCATAGACTGTGTGATATTTAATTTTTGAACTATAATGTGATTATCATGGACTAGTTAAACACTATTTTCAATGATAAAATGTAATGCTTTAATTCATTTCCTAATCCTTTATTTGTCCCACTAAGCAGCTTCAAAACGCCACTGTTTGGCATCACGGTTTCCATCGTTCGAGGCTATTCCTGGCAGTAATTCAGCGAGGAATGTCTCCAAATACCCCCGAACTGACAAAAGCCAATTTTCCAAAGAGAGTACACGCTGGATCCATGTTGGCTTTAAAACTGAAAAATGTGTCAACAACAACGAGACAATGAAAACAATGAAATTCACAATGTCAAGTCAGTCACATCTGAGGGACGTGATGACAGCGCTGGGTTAGCCGAATAAGCTAACACCGTTACTTTTCCTACTCGGACAGCAAGAAAATAACAGCTTCGCACCTATATTCTGGGTCGCGTAACGCAGTCGTAAATCTCTTTAAAATCTGCAAATGTTCCAGACAGTGGTTTTCATTCAATACGCCACAAATAGACGCTGGAAAGTCCACAGCGGTGTCCACAACGGCTGCCATGTTTCCCTGTCGTCACACGTGTGGGCGGGACTTCCGGCTTGGATTCTAAAAGCCTATTGGTTGAGCCGAGCGCGGGAGCGGAGCCGGAGCATGTGCTGCTGTTTTCCTGCAAAGACTTTGCAGGACTTGCACTAGAGGAGGCTTGAATTATTGATTATTTGCTTTCTGAGGAGAAGCCTGCCTGCTGTATTTGTCTTGTTTGTTCGATTTCATGAAGCTTCCGTTGAATATCCATTTTCTTTTTGATCAATATGAAATATTGTAAGGATTCTGGGACAGTTGCATCGAGGAAAAGGCTGGAGATAGCAGAGATGAAAATGTTCCGGTTCTCTTTGGGAGTGAGGAGGATGGATAGGTTCGAGAATGAGTCCATAACGTTAGATGTTTTGGGGATGAGAGTCAGAGGAGCCATACAGAGATGGTTTGGACATGCACAGAGGAGGGATAGTGAAGATCTGGGTAGATGGATGCTGAGGTTGGAACTGTCTCAGAGAGGAAATTTATGGATGGAGTGAAAGAGGACATTGTGATATATTGAGTTTTACACAACAGATGTGACGTTAGTTGGAGTGAGAGAAGAGGATACAGAGAAAATAGGGTTAGATGGAGGCAGATGATTCGCTGTGGCAACCCCCGAAGGGAGCGGCCGAATGGGAAAGGAGAAGATAACAACATATTGTAGTGATCTGTGGGTTTTGCTGTTTAGAAATGGAAATTATGGAATATTGCTCAGTCAGCCCTTTATTTTGAACCACATTCAACTGACCGTCTACTTCACTCACGACTTCAACTCTGGTTTGGTCAAACATCCTGTGGGACCCCTCCAGGACGCCACAATGCGATTTTATTTTGCATGTATCCGATGTTTGACCGATTCTGTCCAACAATACCAGATATGCCAAGATATGCCATGTGACATTGATTTTAAATATATTTCTAAATGGCATATCTTAAATTTTAATTTTGATTCAATGTAAATTGCCTGAACAATATGCCGTAGGTGTGACCATATATATATGTATATGGAAAATGTATACATTTCATTTGAGTTTAGTTTCACTTGAAGTCACAACTTCTAACACAAATACCTGATTTTCCGTCACTTCTTTTGTCATGCAGCCATCATTATTTCTATTTTTTATTGATAGTAGTACTTGTTGTGGCAGTATTTTGCACAATTGGTTACCTTTCTTTCATCAATGCCACGTAAAGCTAAATGAGTGAACGAACACAGAATTTTGTTTTCTGACATGCAATGATTAACGGTGATTTGGAAATAGTTACATTTTTAATGGCTTCATAGTCCTCAAAATATATGATATGTAAGGTTGAAAGGGAATTGTGAATGAGAGCTTCAAGATTTTCAGCACTTTAAGTTTGGGATCATTCGTTAATTGATTTTACAGACGAAATGTCACCACTGCTACTTTTCCGGTCTCCCTCATAAAAGAGATCCTTCATCTCAATGTACCAAATAATTTGAGATCTGAGCGAACTTGAGGCTTACATCCCTTGCTTAGATAAAAAAAAACAAAAAAAAAACACACTGTTTTCACCTAATAATTCCTGAGGTAGAAGTTCAGCGCAGATTGAAAGATGCAGCTGCTTTCACATATGAAATCCATTTGTCTCAATTTTTAAACCCTCTATAGATCAGTGCATTCATCCTTGAAAAACTGCGGGACAATTGTTGCAGCTGCAACAGCAAAGCTACAGGACGAGCGGCTAATATCTTCATGCAGAATGGCAAAATTTAGATCACAGGATTTTTCCTCCTTACGTCTGTCGCCCCTGTTTTCACTGGCCGGGGCGGAGCGCTGCAGCAGCGAGAGCCAGATGGACATGGACGAGGGACGGGCCGAGGATTTTATTCGCTTTAAAATGAGACAGATAGAGAGCCTTTCAAGACTATCTTTTGAAATTTATTTTCACTCACAAAAGCTTGAGGCTGCATGGATAAGATGGAGAATTTGAAATAAGCAGAGCTGCAGGAACACCCTGACTTCCCATCATTCTGGAGACCTCAGTTATGCTGGATTTCATCAGTAGTCAAGGATGTGGCTCGCTCCGGGACTCAAAAGGAATTAGATTCCAACAACCGATCTTGTTTTTCACACTTTGTAGTCTTTCTCGTACAAACAATGTTGCAGAATTTTCTTAAGGGGGAATCAAACAAAGAACATTGCACGGATTCTTTCAAACAGATGAAATGGAGCAAATCAATCAAACCAACCGCCTCCTCTGGTTAACCAACACTGCATTAGTGGAAATCATGACAACAAAGTCTGAATGTAAACACAGCAGACATTGGTTATGGAGAGAACAGTTGGCCACTTGCTCAAAAGGCACATCTGGAGGTATTGAGTTACAGATTAATCCGTTTTTGTTGCTTGAAAAATGCCTTTTAAGCCGTCAAGTCAGCTTTTGCACACACAGCACTGAACCTCTATGGAGAATCGACATGGCCGGAGGAGCTACACCCTGACTTTTCGTGTAGTTGTGTTTTGGTGTTGTCACAGTTAACTTCACGGCTGGTAACCAAAAGGATAAATCCATATTAATTATGGTTTTCTTTTCTTCCCCCGACCGAAAGTAACTGGAAGAACAATGAAGCCGCCGTCAGTCCGAAGAGTCCAATTCAAATTTATTCATATTGCACAGTTTCATACAAACACAGCTTGAGATGCTCAAGTTAAAGCCAAATATAATCGCGGATCAAATGAAAAAATAGACGTTCAGAAATTCAGATGAAAATACGACAACAGAAACAAGAACACTGCTTTACAAAAACAGAAGAAGAACACAACGTCAGAAATAAAATCAACCAAATAATAATAAATAGATAAACAGACACAAACTTCTTCTTCGCTAAATGTTTTTTTTTTTTTTTTACATAATATTTCCTTCTGGGGGAAAAACCTTAGCTGGTCAGTGGAAGGATGAAGGACCTTTGTTTTCAGTGGAAGTTGAAAATGTGTGCGATTGATGTGTTACTTTTCTGTTGAATAAAGTGTTCACACGATAAATGAGTCACTCCGTTGCCAAACATTTGCTTTTAAGCAAAATGAATAGAATGATGTTGTCACAAAAACAAATAGTAATTAATATTTATGGCTTTTTTTTGGTCCAGAGTGACGTTTGAAATATCGTTCGCGGTGATCTTTCATTCCCTCGGCTTAAAAAAAGATTTCGGCGATGAAAGCGTGGATGGCGATGATGTTGTAGTGGGTGATGACTCCCGCATTTCTGTAGGTCAACATCACCTCAACCAGGACGTCCTTGGGGCCGATGATCGGTTTCACCTGCCGCACGACACCTGGGGAAAGCGGTGACGGAGAAAGGGGTCAGTGGATGATTACACGGTGGGGGGGGGAGTCCTTTAAACATCGTAAATCTCTGCCGCTCACCAACGAAGTATCCGTTGGTGTTGCGTTTCACCACGTCAAAGGAGAACTGGTCATCGGAAGTGACGATGACAAAGTCAACATCAGCACCGGCGTTGAAAGGGGAATTGACTCCAGTCACTGATGTGCGCAGGTATGCAATTTCTGTTGGGGGGATCGGTTGAAAGTTATCGACCCGCAAAACTAAAGCGACCAAGTTAACCGCGCGGGCGTTAGCGTGTTCTCACCCCGCGGGTGTCCGATGTTCCTGAAATGCGGCAAAACGATGAAGGTGTGGGTGACGAAGTGGACGAGGTAGTGCTGGCAGCTCAGGTCGCTCTTTTGGCAGGTCTTGGCGCAGCGGATGGTGAATGACTTTTCACCCGTCTTTCTGGTGTGAAGAGAGAGAATCAAGATAAGGACGGAAGCAGACTTTTAATAGAGTTGTTGAACAAGACACTGAACCCCCGAACTGCTCCTCTGGCGCTGACAGATGGCAGCCAACTGCTCAGGGCTCATCCATGTTTGGTTAAATGCAGAGAAGGAATTTCAACACGAGGGATTACTAAAGTATAAAAAAAAAAGTGAGATTAGAAAAAGTAATAATAATCACCACTGTTACAGTCGATTCTAAAAAAGCAATACTTTTTAAAAAATTTCATTGTTCTCTTAAAATCAACAACCTCATGTAGAAGGAATACAAGAGAACAGGTAAAAAAAAAAAAAGCTATTACCCACAACACCATATAAACACCTTTCTTCTGGTGGCGAAAAATGCTGGTTATCCATTCAGATAATTTCCTACTGAGTTGCAAATTTTAGTATTTCTATTTTTGCGGTGCAAAAGCAAACTGGATTTCTTGTTCACGAAACATAAAATGTCCTAAAAAAAAAGACAGAACCATTTTCTGAAAAAGAAAAAAAAAACACAACAGCAATCTCTCACTCCATAAATCACGGCCTGGCTACTTTATATATTCCACAGAGGAAGCAGGAGGAAAAGAATGGTTGCTTCCTCTTGCACATGGATATGGTTGTGGTTTCTGTTTGGCCAAAAAATGATAAACCGAGCCATAATCTGGGAAAAGACAGTCAGAGGGTGAGTTTTAAAACATAATTTGTCGGGGATATTTTCACTTGCATTGTATTCTGAAGATCTGAAAAAAAAAAAAAAAATGGCATGCAAACCAGACCAAATGAGCCATTACTACGGACAACACCAAAACCGTTGTTTGGCGCCGCAGTGAACTGTCCCTGTTAAGGATTCTCAACTCTTTACTTCCAGCCTTAAAATATACTTGTTTCCCCCAAAGTGAAGACAGAGGAGCTTTCAAAACGCGGCCGCAAAAACTGGATTGGGAATACAGCCGTGTAATTAGCGACCAGCAGGTGAGTCCAAGTCGTTGGAGCCGCGGGCCAAAGCCGGAGAGACGAATGTGTGGTCGGACGAATCCACACCAATGAAATGCCGCTGAGAAAAAAAAAAAAAAAAGACGTGTCTGAAAACCAGGGGATGGAAGCGAGGAATGTCACTGGATGGGATCCAGTGACATCACATCCACAAGGAGAAGGGTAGCAGTTACATTTCTCACCAAATTCAGGAAACGCATTTCCAAAACAATTGTGCCTTCCAGTTATAAGAAGCAATTTGAAATATTATAAAGAAATTTCACAAATTGGTTTGGTTACAATCCAAACGTTCTAGCAGAAGCGGGGCCGCATTAATTTCATATTTTGCATTTTCAAGTCCCTACACACTCTGAACCCCCCGAAAACCAAGCGGGATGAACATAAAACAGAGGGAAATCTGTCTGGGAGCATTTATTCAGCTGACCAACGCTGCTACCGGCCTTTTGGTATCATTTACAGCAAATTAACTGATAACCACCCAATACCAACACTAAAAGCACCATCCATCATACGAGCTGTAACCCCGCTCCACCACTAATTGAGCCCCCATGCTGGCTTGGCCCCAGGTGCCCATAAATAAGTGCCACGGTTATTTTTCTTGCTGTCCGCAATGGCAAGGCCCGTTTGATCCTACGGTGAGGCCACTTGGAGCGGATCATAGGAAAAAAATCTGTTTCGACGTAGTAAATGACCACAGCAGAGGAAGCACGAGAGTAGCGGCGGCGAGCGTTGCCAGTGTTTGTGCGTGCCTCGATATTACAGAATGAGAAAACCACATTTATCAGTCGCTTTTTAATTCCGAAGCTTCTCGAAGAGGGGGAGGCCGCTGCACGAGCGCGAGGGAGCAAAGGCCGCCGTCAATACGGATGAATGTATAGTCATCGAGCGCTGATTTTTGGTAATGAGCCCCATCTACTGGCATACATAATGTCCTACCGTTGCTGCATACAATACAGTAGATCCCAATGAGGTATCATGTGAGGCTCTGAAACCTGACCACAGGACACATGTAGCTTCAAGTGAAATAGCTTCTGTGTCGCTACCTTGCCGTGGTGGGGAGGCTTATGTACTTCCATGACCCTGGAGGTTATACCGGCGGGGGTTCTACCCCTGGTAGGTCTTACCAAGCCGGCTGGATTCGGGTCTGCTGTCAGACGAAAGGAAACACCTGGTCCTCCAGGTTGGGGGTTGGGCGTGGGGCTAACAACCTCACCCCATAAAACAATACCTGTTACAGATACGCAGACAAGAGTAAACCAAGATATCCCGCCCAGGGGAGAAGATGGACCTTCGTCAGAAGGACTTGTGACGGAGTGTGGTGGGAACCGGAAGCACCCGGAAGCCACGATTTTGAAAATCATTCTCTCGACCGGGGCTACAACCAACATTGGTACATGGGACGTAAGGACCATGTTCGAAGCTGGAAGGAGACAGCTAGAGTGGACCGAGATGCTTAGAGAACTCTTGTTGGCCCCAGGAGGGATAGAAGGCGATAAGAATAAGAAGAACCTCGGCTTACGAATGCCCCTAGTCACAAACAAATCAGCCTGAATCAAACAAAAAAAAAAAACGTCCATGGTTTGGTGTCGCAGCATAGCCATGTGTGCGTGGTAGTCCGCCTTTTGTACATCGGTCATCACTGGGTTCTCCTGTTATGATGTTTTTTTGTGCTTTTTTAAATAAATCAGCCCTCATTATGGCTCTCAAAAAAGTTAAGAGTGCTAGTGAAGGTGCTGTTAAGAAGAATTTCAGAATTTCAGTCGATCTCAAGAAGGAATCAATAGCTAAACGTGTGACCGGTGCTTGTGTTACAGAGCCCGCGAAGCACTACAGCACAGCGAAGCAAACTGTACAATCCTGGAGAGCAGAGATGCGCTGAAGACTGTGGCCAAAAGGGCGGCTACATTAACAAAGTAAAGGTCTCAAGTCTTAGAGGTAAAAAAGTGATTGTTAGTTTGGATGAATGAAAGACAGCTTGGAGAAGATAGCGTTGGCGAGGGTCTCAGATGGGAGAAGGCTCTACTTTTCGCTGATTTAGTGAAGGAAATGCCGAGTACAAGTGCTGGCAAGAAGAAAAAGAACACCAGAAACACAGCAATGATTAAGGCTAGCTTAAATTCCTTCCTGTATTTTTGCCACAAATAAACCCATAAAAGAGTGCAGTGTGTTATTTGGGGCTGGAGAACGGGATCAATGGGATTTACATTGATTTCAATTGGAAAATCGATTTGGTTCGTGAACGACAAACGGAAAAGAACGAATTAAATCTGTAAGCAGAGGTTCTTCTGTACTTCTTTATCAGTAAAAAAACGAAGAGAAGGCATGACAGACGATGGAAAATCCAATAACATAGGCATGTTCTCAAAGGCTGAGGTTTTGTAAAGGGTTGTTTTACGTCTACAGTCAAGAGGCAGGCTGTTCCTCCATAGACCTGCTGCTGCACAGTGGCAGTGCAAAGCTGGGGATGGGGGGGGGGCTGAAATTACTGCTGTGTATTGAAATTACATTTTCAAAAACAAAGTGGATCCTAAGAAATGTTGTCCAGGGAGTCGGGGAAACGCGTTAGCCTTGGATATCCGAATCAGGAATCAGAAATGCTTTAGTGATCTCGGAGGAAATTGAGAGTTCTCAGGCGCACCACACAGAAAGAGATAAGATAAATAAATAGGAAGCGATTCGCAGGAATAAATAAAGATAATAAAATATAACTGGTGTCAAGGTTTAAGATAGATAAGTTATAAATATAGGATAGTATACGAGGGCTACTTGCATGCGATAAGGAACAGTGGATTTGAAAAGTGGATCGGGACGAACTGTAAACACGCAAAATGAGTTCATGCTAAAATCATGGGTGAACTCTTACCCCACGTTTGATTGTTGGAAGTTTTCGGGACACTGGAAGGTCAGGCAGCGGAATCCTCCGTAAACATTGAAACACTTCTCGCCGGCGGAGCAGGTGTCCATGGACAACGAACATTCGTCAATGTCTGAAAGCACGAAAAGGAAGTTTGAGATTTTCGACAGAGATGGCGAAAACAGCAAAACAAAAGCCAACGCGTTGATTTCCGCCCTTCATTTCTTGTCGGAAGATTTTATTTTTGTTCCTACAAACAAGTCAAGACTTCTTATTTCCTGGCTTTCTTCTTATCACTGCTCCCTAATTTTTTTGGCAAACTCCTATCAATATATTGATGATTTTACAAAAAAATTTGGGCTGTTTGTTTTTTGCACTTTGCAATTATATATATATATATATATATATATATACACACATATATATATTTTAAAGATGTTTATATATACATATATATATTTTAAAGATGTTTATGTTTATATATATATATATATATATATATATATATATATATATATATATATATATAGATCTTTAAAAAAGATATTAGAAGATGTTTTAAAAAACGCAAGAATATTATTGTGATGTAAAGTTTGTCCTTACCCAAGCATGAGCGTCCATCATGGGCGGTTGTGTAGCCCGAGGGAGGGCAAGAACATGTGAAACTCCCCAGTGTGTTGACGCAGTGGTAGGAGCACAGGTTCGCGTAAGAAAGATGCGCGCACTCGTCGATATCTGGAACAGCGTGGAGGGGTGGGGGGGATGGCAGTTTATTGCAAAATGTATCTTTTGGCGAGAAATAACTGTAGGTTTGGTGGAATTATATAAAAAAAAAAAAAAAAGGGTACCTTCACACGTTATCTCATTGATGGGGCTGAGGGTGTAACCAGGGTAACAGGAGCAACTGTAGGAGCCGACGCTGTTGAGGCAGTGCTGGCTGCAAGGGCTGCTCAAGCACTCGTTGAAATCTGTCGGCGTACGAAGAAACACATATACTAATTAATTCCATCATTTATTCATTCGGTCATTCACAGTACCGTTTGTCCCGTGCACTGGATCGAGGTGCAGAAATGCAAACTTCTCCAGGTGAGACAACCCAGAGGCGGGTGAGGGCGCTAAAAATGTTTGGGTTTTTTTAGCAATAAATATAGAGGAAAAGGAATATCACGTGAATTTCAGTGCTGTGTCCTAACATAAAATGAAAGCACTTTTCCAGTTGTATTCTGCAACTGTTTCATAGTTTATGAGGAAAGTTATACAAAAAAAAAAGGATTTTCTTTTTCAGCATCGTAATCTTCTCAGATTTCATCCTGTTAATCAAACAGGGACCTTTCCCCTGCTGTTGAAATTAAACACCACTGTGAGGTGAGTCAGCATCGTCCTATTAACTCCGAAATATACGATGGAGTCCCGGTCTGAAGACATTTGAAGGCATCATTTTATGGTCAGATCACAGCCTCAGCTTATTGGCCATGAGAAATACTATTAAATTTGAAATGTATTTGAACAATCCAAGGTCTTCTGTGTCACAGGAGCGACCGAGCGACCTGGCGTTGACAAAGAATTTCACACAGCTGAAAGTGAAAGCAGTCCAGGTGTGTATTGGTGTTTTAAACTTAATAAATGTGATTCCTTTACATTAAAATCGAATAAAGCTTTTACTTAATGTTTTATCTATGTTGATATATTGGATATTTCTTATTGGACAATATTTCTCAGTGTATCAGGGGCCTTAAAGACAGGATCAGGTCGGAATTGAAAGCCCGTTTTAAATTCAGGTAAAGGTCAGGCATTTATTGGATCCTGCTCTTATTCATGTGACATAAAGTCATAATTTATCCAACTCTGGACAACGAGCAGGGTTGAATCGCTTACTTACCACAGCGTGTGTCCACAAATAATGGAGATAAATGAAACAGTTTGATCCCGTTCATTTCACGAATTAATAAAATAGAATAAATATTTTGAAGCGAGGAGAGAGTTTACCTTCGCAACCTTTTCCGTCTGGGGCCAACTGGTAACCAGGTTTGCAGCTGCAGTAGTAGGACCCCAGTGTGTTCTCGCAGATTTGGTCGCAAAGCATGTGAGGATGGGGACTGCATTCGTTTGTATCTAAAGAAAAACAAGCAGAGATAAATGCACGGTGGAATAACGACTCAAGTTAAAACGTAAATCTAAGAAAATGTGCATTTGCTGATTAATTCGTGCTCATACCGATACACTGCTTGGTGTAGACGTTGTAGGTGAAGCCAGCGTGGCATTGGCAGCGGTACGAGCCCACCAGGTTGATGCAAAAATGATCCTTGCACACGCTTTCCAAGGCGCACTCGTTCACATCTGCGGGCGAGCGGTGGAGGAGAGAAATGATGGACGGTCGGTTGGATGGACGACGGCGGTGCGAACGCTTCGAAAAAAACGAAATCACAAACTCATACCGACGCAGTACGAGCCGTCGTTGGAAACCCGGTAGCCTCGTCCGCAGTTTGCGGTGACCCTTCGACAAATGAAGGAGCCCACTGTGTTTAGGCACCCGTATCCACTGAGGCACGGGTCATCGTCGCACTCGTTGATATCTGATGGAAACAAATAAAAAGAACAAAACACAAAGTCAGTTCTTCATTCTCTCGCTATTCCAATGTGTCAATCAAACCCAAGACCTGGCTTTAAAAAGCGTTGACAAAGAATTTCTCACACCTGATGAAAAAAGTGAAGCAGTCAAGGGTGTTTAACGGTGTTTTAGAACTTAATAGATTTGATTGATTTATATTCAAATCGAATAAAAATGTTATGCTATCATGCCAATCAAACCAACCCCCCCCCTGGCCTCCCCCATCTGCCAATCAACCTGGCTTAAAAAAAAAAGGGTTGATACAGAAATTCCTACAGCTGGTAAAAAAAAGTAAAGCTGTCAAGGGTGTTTCATAGTGTTTTAGAACTTAATAAACTTTATTCGATTTACATTCAAATCGGATAAAGCTTTTATTTCATGTTTCATCTGTGTTTATACGTACGTTTCTCTATATGGTTTAACGGTGTTTTAGAGAATCTGTGTTGTTGTGGTACCTTCGGAGAAGCAACTCTTATGTAACCCAAAACTCTGCAGCGTATGGAAACAATGAGATGTAAAAAAAAGAAAAAATTAAAGAAAGAGATCGATGGAAAGTAGGTGTGTTTTACATTTTATTTTACAAAATAATATTTTGGTTTGTGTAATATACACTCCCTAATTGTCTCTTTTATATATATTTTACATGTTTGACCCACCTTAGTTTTTTAGATTGATAATGTTGCTCTGTTTGGGAAGAATCCCTGTTTGGATGCAGCTTAATTCAATAAAAAGAATAAATAAATAAATAAAAATCGCAGTAATTGCTTCAGCGGGGTAAAATTTTTTGGAGATGTTTTGTGCTCGTGTGTTACCTTGGCAACGGTTTAGCTCGTCGCGTTGGAAGCCGGGCGCACAGATGGCTTCGGTTTCGCAGTAAAAGGAGCCCTCCACGTTAATGCAAATTTCGGTCACATCGCAGGTGTGATTCCCTAACATGCACTCGTCGATATCTGAGGGGACGTGAACGAAATTTCAGCGTAACATTCAGTATCCCAAATAAAAAATAATTTAAAAAAACAACACTGAATGAATAAAATAAAAGTCATGCGAATGACAGTTTCATTTCCATCACTTACCCACGCAGGTGGCTCCATCCGGCAGCAGGTGGTAACCAGCGTAGCAATCACATTCAATACCATCCACACACAGGTGAGAGCACGCAAAACCTGAAAAGAGGGCGAGGGAAAGTTGAAAAGGAGACAAAACAGTGCCTTTAGTGGGCTAAAGACACCCTAGTCTACTGTGCTTAGCAAGCTATAGCCAAACAACACACACACACTCTCACACACACACACATACATGCTGCAGCAACACATCCATTGCTGACCATTGTCAATTTATCTCTGTTGTTAACGGGAATAAAAGTCCAGTTCATGCCTTATTCCAAACCTAAACCCCAGAAATTTACTTGCAATTAGCATTGGGAAACTTGTCTCCACTTGGACCTCCGGTGCAAGCAAGTGTCATTAATTAAAAAAAAAAAAAAAACATTACTTAATTTAATTAAATAATTAAATTAAATTTATTGAAATCAAGCTATCCCATGAAATGTGACCAGAAACAGGCCCTGACAATGCCTGGCCCTGCCACTCATCCTGAATTTGAGTCCGAGCCAGGGCTCGTTTTGCAAAAGTCGTTGAAGCTCTTTCTGGGTGATGAATGAAGTAGATCATACAAACCTCCGCAGAGGCCGTTGGGGTATCCTGGAAAGGGAACAATCGGAAGACGAGTTAGTGCTATATTCAAGGGGTGTGTGATT
The DNA here is from genome assembly GCA_901007705.1 of Fistularia tabacaria. Taxonomy (NCBI): domain Eukaryota; kingdom Metazoa; phylum Chordata; class Actinopteri; order Syngnathiformes; family Fistulariidae; genus Fistularia; species Fistularia tabacaria. Next base: position 21,050 of record CAAKHD010000123.1, on the reverse strand, counting down.
TCATTGCTGCATAACGCACATTCACAAATCTCAAGCATTTTGACATTTTGATTTCTTTTTTTTTTTTTTATATATGTGGATGTCTCGGCAGATCTGCAATTCCCTAAAATATGTGTCTTTCGCTTGAAGCCAAGTAACATCAGGGTCGCCGAAGGGCATCGAGTCATCGTTGCTCCATCATATTCCCCATCCGAATGCCTCGCGGGTCATTTTAACAATCTTGCCAGACGTGCTCTGTTCAAGTCTTCTGTAATTTGGCTGTTCTACTGAATTTAGTTCCAAGAGGGTGAAAAGTCAGACATAGCACGCAGAGTGTGACACAAAACACAAAGTTTGTACAGATAAATGGTTGTTTTCGGTCGAGACATTAAAAATGAAGGTGCAGGTTCGCTTTACCTCCCCCTACACTGCTTTCCAGACAGCAATGCTTAGCTGTGTGGGCACAATGCGCCCCCAGGTACAACCAATCGTCGTTGCAGTTCGACCCCTGACTCCACGCCAGCAGGCCCAGCAGACAGCAGTCGCAGCACATCTGACGGGGGAAAAAAAAAAGCGACCCGATCAGAAAACGATCGCCGATAAAGGGGGGGGGTCATCGAAAAGGAGCTACCTTGGATGTTTTGGTGTGCCGCGGCTCTCCGACGAAGTAGGGCATGTCGCAGTCTCCGTACATGATGGCCATATCGATACCGATCTTGCAGATGCTATCGGAAGACGACTCCATGCAGCACTGCTCCTGTGTGAGCCTGTCCAGTTCACAGGGATAAACAGGGCGAAACATGCAACCCTCTTAATGCACTTATTTTGTACTCTTTCCCCTCCATCTCTGAGTACTAGGTCAGATTTTTGAGTCTTCACACGGTATTTTGAAAAAAAAAAAACACAACTTTGTTTTTTTTGAAGTATTTTGTTGTTTTGTTTTTTTTTTATAGTAAAAGCTATGTTGAATGTTACTTTTTTGAGCTCTAGTATTTATTAACTTGTCAACTTTTACAGTAACTGGCTCAATTAATGGAATGGAGGTTATAGGCATTTGAGAAGAAAGTTTTACGGCTTGGTAAAACACAAACCGCACTCTGAGCCCAATTTTTTCCGAAATTTTAGAGTGTAATAATCCATTCAATTAAATCTAGATTTTAGCCGATGGATTAGATTGCGAGATTTGCCTCTTAAAGTATCGGGATAAACGATATTAACAACAATAATTCCTCGAAGTCAACAGGAACGATGGCAAAGAATGGATGAATGAGGGCATAAACCTGTAAACCTGTTGTATCACAGCTAATATAAGATTATGTCACTGGAATTGCTGACAATTGAATCGTCCTGGTGCTTCAAGGCCTCAGGGGCCGATATCTCTGCAGACTTAAGACAATTCTAATACTGTTAGTTTTTACCAACGACGGTTTGAAACAAAAAAAAAATCCGCACACCAAAAGTGCTCCAAAAAAAAAGATAATTTATTTTACAAAAAGAACAGAAAAAAAAATCGGACACAAATGTATTTCTTTTTCTGTTCTTTATGTAAAATATATGATTTTCTTTTTTGGAGCACTTTTGGTGTGCGGATTTTTTTGTTTCAAACCGTCATTCAGTGATATTTTTGATCCAGCATCCATCCCTAACTGTGCAGCGGATGTGCGTGTCTTTTTTTTTTCAAAGTTTTTACCAATGACCATCTCGTGGCCAGAGCACCCACGGTGCGGAGGCCTCCGAAATACATTATGAAAAGTTTTACAAAAGTGAAAACGTGCTTTCCTCCGTACCTGCAGCTGTGCGAGCTAGAGATGTAGGGGAGATCTGAGCAGTCTTCACCATTGCTACCCCGAAGCGTCCCGTCCTGGCAGCAGTACTGAAGATTAGGACGATGACTCGCTGCTAGTTTGGGGGATGAAGGCATGGAGATCAGAAACAAAATATGGCACGAACGGGGAACAATGTCATGACTACCCCTGAATCCAAGATTTAAAAAAAAAAAAAAGCTTAAAAAATGAGTGGAAGACGCTCAAACTGATCAACCCTGACAAGAGGAACTTGAACCCCGGAGGCCGACTTCCATACCTGCGTGGTGAACTCCGTAAAAACACAAGAGAAGGAAAGTCCAAAGTGCCATGATTTCAGATGGGTTGCTGACCAGATGCTCTCAATTTGCTGCTGGAGGCGAGTCGCTTGCGATCTTCTGTCTGCCGGAGGAGAGCGTCTCCCTGTTAGAGCACTCAGGTTCAGGGGGGCGGCGTTTGGGGAGTGAGCGGTTTTCCTATCAGCTTATTTCCGAGATAACCAGCAAACACACAGTGCGCTTCAAATAAAACAAAAAAAAATTGCCAATAAACAGCATATTAGTTGTGGAGTATGCACACATGAAGAGTAAAATGTTTGCAGTGCATCTATGAGTCAAAATAGAAAAAAACAAACGAAAGTTAAAATCGCTTACAATGACCAATGAGTACTACTCCGTAAAAGTAAACGCTCCTTTAAAAACAAAAGAAAAATCAGAGATTTTATTGGTAGATCAGATGTAAAACTGCATCAAAGTGAAAATTATGGTTGTGAAAACATATTGACGGGATGCCCGTTTTACACCCAAAAATATCTAGACAGTTAAAAATGTCCCCCCCCCCCCCCCCCCCCCCCCCCTCCAAGAGTTCAGTTGGCACCAGCAACAGCGGAGATATGTTAAGAAGGTGGGCAGGAGGGGATAGTTTTTTTAGT
>CAAKHD010000120.1:277630-289320 GCA_901007705.1 Fistularia tabacaria | reverse complement strand
GACTGCAAAGTAGTGGTAGGTGAGAGTGTAGCCAGACAGCATAGGATGGTGGTTTGTAGGATGACTCTGATGACAAGGAAGATGAAGAGGACAAAGGTAGAGCAGAGGGACAAAGTGGTGGAAGCTGAAAAGATTGGAGTGTTGTATGGTTTTCAGGGAGGAGATGAGAAAGGCTCTGGGAGGTCAGGGAGAGCTTCAAGATGACAGGACAACTAAAGCTAATGTGATCAGGGAGACAGGTAGGAGAGTACTCTGTGTGTCGTCTGGAAGGAAAGTAGATAAGGAGACCTGGTGGTTCGAAGGAGAAAGTGCAAGAATGTATCCAGAGACAACGGTTAGCAAAGAAGAAGTGGGACACTGAGAAGACTGAAGAGAACAGACAGGTTAGCAAAACAGAGATAGAGATGGAAAGGATGTACAGCAGGTCTGGGTGATTAAGGATAGAGAGGAAAATGTATTGACAGATGCAAGAAGAGTGATGGGAAGATGGAAAGAGTACTTTGAAGAACTGATGAATGAGGAAAATGAAAGAGAGGGAAGGGAAGAAAAGGTGACTATTGTAGACCACAGAGTAGCAGAGATTTGTAAAAGAGAAGTGAGGAGGGCACTGAAGAGGATGAAGAATGGAAAGGCAGTTGGTCCAGATGATATGCCTGTGGAGGTATGGAAATGTCGAGGAGAGGCAGCGGTAGAGTTTCTTGCTAGATTATTCAACAGGATCTTAGAGAAAGAAAAGATGCCTGAAGAGTGGAGAAGAAGTGTGATGGTGCCCATTTTTAAGAATAAGGGGGATGTGCAGAATTGCAGTTACTACAGAGGGATAAAGTTGATGAGCCATGCAATGAAGTTATGGAGAGAGTAGTCGAAACTAGACTGAGAGCAGAAGGCAGTATTTGTGAGCAGCGGTATGGCTTCATGCCTAGAATGAGTACTACAGATGCAGGATTGGCTTTGAGAATGGTCATAGAGAAGTACAGAGAAGATCAGACTGCATTTCGCTTTTGTAGACCTAGAAAAAGCCTACGACAGGGTGCTGAGAGAAGAACTCTCGTATTGTTTAAGGAAGTCTGGAGTAACAGAGAAGTATGTTAGACTGGTCCAGGACATGTATGCTGGTTGTGAGACAGTGGTGAAGTGTGCTGTAGGTGAAACAGAGAAGTTCAAGGTGGGGGTGGGACTTCATCAGGGATCAGCTCTGAGCCCCTTCTTGTTTGCAGTGGTGATGGACAGGCTGACAGATGAGGTTAGACAGGAATCTCCATGGACCTTGATGTTTGTCGATGATATTGTGATAATTAGTGAGAGCAGGGAACAGGTTGAGGAAAATCTTGAGAGGTGGAGGTTTGCTCTAGAAAGGAGAGGAATGAAGGTTAGTCGCAGAATATATGTGTGTGAATGAGAGGAACCCGGATGGAACGGTGAGGCTACAGGGAGTTGAGATCAAGAAATTGGAGGATTTCAGGTACTTAGGGTCAACAGTCCAGAGCAACGGAGAGTGTGGAAAAGAGGTTAAGAAACGGGTTCAAGCAGGTTGGAATGGGTGGAGAAAAGTGTCAGGAGTTCTTTGTGATAGAAGAATTTCATCTAGAATGAAAGGAAAGGTTTACAAAACAGTGGTATACTTACCAAACTGGACATATCATATATGGTCTTAAGAATGCTTTGTATCAAACAAGATATTTTGATCAATATCACAGTCATTAATGAAAAGAGAACCACAGTAAAATTTAAACTTTTAACAGGAATAGGATGGTAAACACGCCCTAATAAGAAGTCGGAGGGAAAGAGAATGACAGTGGAAGAGTGAGTGTTCTGCTCTGCGGTTTGTTTAGGTTTTTGTTGAACAAGAAAACCATCACTTGCTTCTACATAGTCAGGTCTCACAATAGGCAATGCTCTCGTTTCCACGTGGTTCCTTTGCCATTTTCTCTCTGTCTTCTGCTGCCCTGACCGCCTCTGCCAGACTCAACCCTGTCATTTCTATGATGTTCTTGACACAGGAAGGACCTCTCTTCCACTTGCCATTTATCTTTTTAGTAGAAAAAAAAAAAGTCCATTAATATGGATTTTCTGCTTTTTTATGGAGTTCCGGAGTGTCAGCTCACTTTGAATTTTGTCCAATACCCAACTGCTAGTCCACTTCTCTGTTCCCGGTTATCTGCAGTTCTCTGTGGTAACACCACATTTCAAAAATCATCCACACTCCACCCATCAATGTTTACACTTCTATACATAACAATGGGGAAGGCAGTTGCATTAGGTAGCCTCAGCTTGATAGGCAAGCTGATCCCTTTGGATCCCACAATTTGTTCAGTTGATATTATCAAGATATGGTGATATAGGCTGAGAAAATAGTAAAAACACTGAAATACTTGCAAAAGATGATAATGTCAGTCATTATTAATAAATACAGAAAAAATGCATGCTAAAAACAACATCACATTACCTATTACAATTGGTTCATCCAAATAAAACATCCATATCCCAGTTTTAGAAAGGTGAAAGGTGCAATACAGTGAGAAAGTAGTGTTTTTTTTCTCTCATCCTAAACCAAGTATACTGATCTGCAAGACGAAAGAATATGCTGTACCTCAGATGTATGATGATTTTACAATCCTCTTCATCTTCCTTGTCACCTACTTGTAATCATATGGAACAGATCATTTATGAAAAAACAAACATAATAACACAAAGGCAATTCCATAACATCAGAAGGAATGTAATATCTCATGGTCATGATGCTATTGGTTTCCTTTAATACAGAAGTATTAGTGGTCCAGGCACGCAAACCAAAAACAAAACCAACTGAGGAACCTGAGCAGGCAGCTGATTTCCCCCTTCAGATGACTACCTGTTGACTTCTTGCTGCACTGATTAACAGACATACATCTTCAATATTTATTGTACAGTTATTACCTATTTCAAACTTCGTTTCAACCTCGTTCACAAAAAGAAAAAAAAGGAAATTACTTATTCTGCTCCTAAATATCCACATTTTCAATGTAAAACCATTGTCAAACATGAAATTAATTATCATTTTTGTGAAAAAGTACATGCAAAAAGGACCCTTGTATTTTAAATATATCCCCGGTTACAGCATCTAATGGTGTATGAGTGGGTATCCTTTAGAATACTACAAAGGCTACTTCAGCAGTCCAATAAAAAAAGACTTTATTCAAAAATTCTGCGTTTACCTCTGACATTGTAAGGATAAAAGGACAAAGTAGAACATTTTTCATGATACACTGAAGCAGCCAAAAAGACTAACTTGTGTATTATTAAATGGACGAAAGATGAGAAAAGTGTAAAACCTCTCCCAAAGAGTTATAAAACACTAAAAGAAAAGTATGAAAGTAAAAAACGTGAAGTTTGGAGAAAGTCTCTTAAAAATGCATGCACCACTTACTGTATATCTGTAGGTACTGAGTGACATTCAGGTTTGAATCATCTACATACTCTCCTTCTATCTTAAACCATGAATCTTCAAATTTGATCATTCTTAATATTTGTCAAGAACAAAATGATTAAGGTTAAAGGTTAATAAAATAAAATAAAATAAAAGTGGAGTACAATACAGTGGAACCTCGGCCCACAAACACCCCTAATTCCAAACAAATCGGTAAGTGATCTCACCAAGCACTATGACACAGAGAACCACGGAGGAACTTATTGAGTTGCAACATGCGCAGATGAAAGTTGTCCCGGAGGAGTACTACGGAAGGGAGGAGGAAGAGGTGCTCGATGTTTTTAGTGCCGAGTTCAAACACGTGTAGCAATTGGAGTGAATTGCAGGCTTTCATCGAAAGTATGACCCTAACAGAACTGTGACCAGCTGAGCAGTGGACATTTTAAATGACAATGTGAATGTGAAATGTCCCGTTTTCGAAAAATTCTTAACAAAGAACAAGACAAATTTCCTTGGATCGTTTTCTTGTTCAAAGAGCACCAACCCAACTAGCCATCGAAGCACTTCAAACGAAGAAGAAAGAAAGAAAATGAACACCAGGAACACAGATTAATCAGTGAGATTTACATTAATTCAATGGGAAACATTAATTTGGTTCGTAAACAAAGTCAAAGAACGAATTAAATTCATTGGCTGAGGTGCCAATGTATTTGAAAATGTGTTCTTGCTCAGCTTTCTGGAACTAGAAGAAGAGTTCACCTTTTTTAGACATGCGATACCACGACGATCTTACCTATTCCTGTTAAGAATTCTGGACCATTGAGGTTTCAATTTGCCCCTATATTTTAACTTCTAACATATGCAGCAGACTCTTCAATGTTATCTTAATGGAAGATACATTTGTATTATTATCAAATATTTAACAACTTACCACCTTACGGGAGACATGGTGTTTTGACTCCTTTGCTATTTTAACACTTAAAGCTATCTCAAGTAAGGCTAGCTTAAGTTACACTTATTCCCAGATACAGCTTTCCATAATTATTTAACAAACGGTGTTAACGTCCAAGGTTGTGTCATTTGATATCTTGATTTAACTCGGGGGAAAAAAAATAAATAAATTGATATATTCTCCGAATTATCAAGGCGGCCCAATTAGGAAGGTGAAGGCCAGGTGTGAAGATGTCTTCCCGCTCCATGAGATCGCAGCTCAATGGAGGGAAGTATTAAGAGGGCAGAGAGGCTGGCAGAGCAGGTGGTGTTACAGGAAAGATGAGAGTTCCCGAAGAGGAATTAATGAGTGATATTCTAAAGCGTTTGATGGGGGAGTCTGCGCTGCCCGCCTACAGCAACATCGAGAAGTTCAAGCGCGGGAAGGATGGCTTGTATTTTGTCGCACAAGACTTTAACGAAACCGTAAAAAAGAGAGAAATGGTCAACGCCAAGGAAAGGCTACGGGTGAGCCATTTAAACGAACTCTGTTTCCCCGAATAACGCAGCTAACGAAGCTGACCTCGAAGTCCCGAACTAATAGCTGGTTAACTGTTAAGCTAGCTCCATGTACCAAATAAAGATCGTTAACATGGGTCCCTCTGCTACAGAGCATTTGCTTAATTTAACCCCTTCCTCCTGCTCATACTTTTCGAAATCGAGTTACCAATGAAACGTAGAAGCTCAGCTCTTTAAATTAAGGGTGGGTTTCACATGGAGCAATTTTTAACTTAATGCAAGTACGGTATATGATATATTTGAAAGGATAACCTGTGCAAGACATTCACCAGCAATGTTCTAATTCTAAATGGTCACTGTATACTGCAGTCAGGAACTTGTTATTCCATTTGAGGCCAGTGTTGTTTTTTTTCTGATTTCAAGTTAGGACCGAAAAAAGGATATAAATATATATATATACATGCACTGCTATTGTCATTGGTAGTATATATATATATATATATATATATATATATATATATATATATATGGTTGCTGCCTTTAAGGTTATAATGAAAACAAGCACTGAAGTCACAAGATGTATGTGCTGTAATTTATATCCGGAATGGAAGACTGACTTTATGTCAGCTACAACTTGACTTCTATTACAATCTATTTCTGTGGCAGATCAGGAACTTGAACACCATGTTCTCCCGTTTAAAGCGAATGGTTCCACTTATGAGACCAGACCGGAAGCCTAGTAAAGTAGATACCCTTAAAGCTGCAACAGAGTACATTCGTTTGCTTGTAGCAGTTTTGCAAGACACTGACAATGTGAGTGGTGGCTCCTTTTCCTGTTAAATGACAAGTCTCAAACACTATTTTTTCTTGTTTGTTCTTAATCTTGACTGATGTTATATTCTATTTCTCAGGATGATGGCAGCGACACTGATTTCCTGAAGAATGCAATTTCTTATGGTCAGACTGATACCTTCTACAGTGACCTGTGGAAGGTTGATGATGTGGGTGCATTGTCAACTGTGAAGTTCTCTGTTCTCTGTCTGCCTATGTCGATAGTACACATTTGTGTTATCCTTGAATTGCCAAAATATGTGTGATTTGCCAAATTCATATGTACTTTACAAAAGTCAGGGTTACCTTTTGTAACCTTACCATTACTTAATGACACCAAACCAAAAGCTTACTGGGTCACCATAACTTCACCAAGAAAGGCTCTCAAAACTCCTTCATCCAAACTTCCAAGGATGGCAACCTACTATTCCTCACTTTGAAAAAGCCAGAAATAGTAATTAAGTTAAATAATTGCACAAACTGTTGGTCTTGAAATGAGGTTAGCTGATTTTTCATACGTGATAAGCCTTTAAAATACTAGAAGTAAATGTTATGAAGCATGTGATCTTCGTTTCAGATTTTTTTTCAGTCTCGTCACAGTAACATGATATTAATGCAAGCTGTGTGATAATTGTATGGGGAAAAGCGTATTACAATTACTGAAGGACCACCTCCTCCCTTTGAGAAGATTGTCTTTCCGGTGGTGAAGAACTTTCTCACAGTTCAGCAGCTTTCTTGATTTTCCATTCAAAACTAATGTTGGAGAGGAGTTAAATAGCAGAAGTTCATCTCTTCACATTGCTAACATTGCTTTTTCTGACAGCTGCTGAATATGTCTGAGGAGACCATGGAAGATGGATATTCAATGCCCTCTGATTCAGGTCCAGAGGACGGAGATATAACCAGAATGGTGTATCAACATTGTATGATGCCTGCCTACCAGTTCATCATCCAAGTAGCACCTGATCAGAATTTGGTAACCTGCCTGAGATAGTTTCTTCATGTGCTTGGTGTTTTTGGGACAGAAAGCCTCTTTGGTTCACTCACTGTGTAATTGTAAAGTAATTTTACAGGTGGCATCAATTTTTGTACATCATTACAAACTTCCATTATTTCAAAATTGTATTTTGCATTTCAAACTATTCAAAACAGATCAATTCTATTTTTACTTGAAATAATTCAATATGTCCAATTTACTTTCACAAGGAAATTTGTTCAAATGGTCATAAAAGATAAGGTTTGTTGTTGTTCATAGGTTGCATTTGGCGTACTCGAGGAATGTCAGCATACTGTGGATTTTAGTATGTTATACTCCGATATCTATGGATATACCTCATTTTATACTTGAGCCAAGCTAAGGATTAGAACTTCATTCAGCGAAAGTTTTTGTGAAACTGATTTTAGCTTCCTCCCAGGAGTGGATGTGCTACTCAATTGTGTTTAACACTCATGTCATTGAAAGGATTTAAACGAGTCTTTAGAGTGTGATCTTTGAGTTTCACTACTAACAATGTTCACTGTGCTTGGAGACAGATGGAGATTTGAATCGATTGAGACTCTGTTTACATATTATTGAATGGTTACATTTCAGCTATATTATCCACCTGTTAGTGATTCAAACTTGAATCTGAATGTCTTTTTATAAACAAAGGCATATTATTGCAGCAGAAATTCCATATTTCAATCTGATAGTCATATATTTAATAAAAGAAAACTCCAGTCTCGATCTAAATTTTTAGCTAGTTAAGTAGATTAACATGACAATTTAAATCCTGCAAATATTAGAGCATGAGCAGTAAGATACATTTTTACAGTTTTATTAAGTAGCAGTTGATATAATTTAAGTTTGTAAAACCCGTTTGATCAACATGACATGGTCACTTTCTTAAGCAATTCCTGAAAATTGATTGTCCAAACAATTGACAATCAGATTTATTTAATTTTTTAATTATTCTTGCAAGAAGAGGATACTCTGCTGTTACAATCTGAAATAAGCACAAAGCATTTGATTGTCTTAAGTGATTCACAAGTGAAGCCCGCGGCATCCAAGACATTCCCATCTGATTGGATGATGATGGGTCAAGAGGCTAAAATCACGACAACGTGGCACACCATTGTTCTCAAAAATGGAAAACTGTTATATTCATCTCATCTTGATTTGTAGATAACTGTTTGTTAGTTTATGTCCCTCTCCATTACTCACAGACACAAACACACACACACACAATAAGAATTCATGTCACACTAGGTTTGGCCTGGGAGAGCTGAGGAACCCACAGCATAAAATATTCATTATGAATTAGATTCAATAACGTAAAGTAAAAAAAATGAGTGGGAAACACATTTTCTTTCTCTTCCAACAGATGTCTCAACACAGCTGAGTGATGTTTAAAGGAGATGATTTGGACCAATACTTTAAGCTGCAAGGTTTGACTAACTTGGACATTAAAGTCTATTGCAAAAAATTTTTTTAGTGATCACTATCATGGAAGCCTGTCTATAAAAAGCATAACTAAAATACGTGGGGTGAATATCAATAGTATTAAAGTAGGCAAAAATTGTCCCTCCGATGTCATAGCAACAGTCTAAAAAATTACTTAACGTCAACCACATTTCATAGCTTGAATCCAATTGATGGGTAGTGTGGGGTCGGTGTGTAAGCTTTAAGATTATACGTGTTTTAAATGTGTGTAATGGCTGCCCTCTACTGATTGAAATGTGGTACTTGCAATTCAGTGACTTCGTTGTCTGTGAAAATGGTCAAGGTTAACTCAAAGCAATACAGCAGGAGTTCTCCTTTTTTTGTACCACGATATCATATAATTTTATTTGTGTGAATGTGTGTGAGATTTTGGAATATTCTATATGCTCGTCTAGCCTTTTGTGTGAGTGGTACATACGATATCAAGTTTTGCAGTCGACAAGGAGCTCAGGCAGGTAGTTGAGTCTCTACATAATGGTTAATACAAAACATGAATTGGCTTTTTGCTGTTTTTCAAATAATACATATAATTATTTGAAAAGAGCAATGTTTTATGCATCCATCCTTGAGCTGGAGCCAACCCCAGAAACACTGAAGTTAGATGCAGTTTTTTCAACAAAATATATTTTTAAAGGAAAAAATAGTAGTTGGCCATGATAATTAGGTTGATCTTATGGAAGTGTTTTTCTTTTTTCATTTTAATTTCCAGAAAATCCCTTTTCCAAAGAATTCTGTTTTTTGTTTATAAAATCACTTTGAAGATTGTACATGGAAAATAGACCCTGGTGCATAAATTCCAAGATTTAGAACAAGTACTGCTTTTGTAATGTCCTGCTTCCTGCTGAGTGACCCTGAATGTGGAGGATATGAGAGTGAAACAATCTCTCAGTTGCATGAGCAGACAAACATTTGTTCAAGACCAAATGAAGTCTGATTAGTTAATGGATCTCTATACTCTCCCAGTCTTTCTTTACGTTGTAGCATTACTCTGAGAACCATGATTGGTAAATTTCCCACACGTTAACTATGAACACTTAGCTAAACGTCACCTCTGGTTTTCAATTATTTTACTGCTCTGCCCTCTTTTGGTCAAAAGATTCACCTCTGTTCTATTTACATGCTTGGGAGCAGGGAAATAACAGACTTACATACACACCATTACATAACATCCACATAAGCACGGAGCCATTTCTATTAGTCAGCTTATGAATACCACTGTACTGTTGAAAGATCTTGTAATTGAGATGTTTTCTCTTTCAATTACAGGGGCCATTAGTTTGAAGGAAAGAAGACAATGTTTTTTTTATTTGTCTTAATTTTAATTTTTGTCACTTGCTGTTTTTTTTTTATTTATTTTTTTTTATTATAATTTGAGTGTTATTTCATGATATGTGCCCTTGGCAGGCCTTCAATAAAACTCCGATGGCTTAGAATTTCCACTTACCTGAGGTGGTAATGTGATTGTGTTATTTATCTCCAGGATACTCATTACATTTAGATTCATGGGAGGTTGTATTCTGTTTTCATTAACCTCTTTTGAAAATGAACATTTACACCTTAAAGGATAACAATTTTCCTGAAAATGAATGATTGTGTCCTGTCAGCAGTTTAAAGTTGTAATTCGGCCGAACATGTAGCTTTACATAAGCGTTTTTTTTTCCCTCTTTGCATGTCTTTGGTTTAATGTTGTCATACGGATATCTAACACATGCACTAGAACAATGCCAAATTAATAACATAACCAAATCTTTTTTTAAAGACCTGGTTTGACCACAAGAAAATACAAAAGTCTAGAGCAGAAAAAAGGGTGCACTTTTCATTGTCCCTCCAACAGAAGCAGTTGGCACAAAACTCCATTCTCTTGTCACTCTCCGCTTGTCTTCATCGCTGTATGTCTACACATTTTTGTCAGATCCACTGCTACCATCATTGGGGTGGCTGAGCAGGCAGATACCATGTGGTCTCTTATGTGGATAAGTTGTAAGCAGTAAGGCCACAGTGTTTCGTGTGAACTGAAGTTCTATGAAAGAAGTGCCTTACTAAGAGGTATACCTCTATCATTTGAGTAAGCTAAGATAAGATAATACTTTATTGATCCCCATAGGGGAAATTCGGGTATTGCAGCAGGAGAGGAAAAAAAAAAACAAGAAAAAAAACAGGAAAGATAAATACACACATGACAGTGCAAACACATATTCATATGCACAGAAGTCACCATACATTCCACACACACGTATACATACATTAGTAGTGATTTCACAACATGCAAATACTTTTAAATTAGATTTTTCAACCCAAACTAAAAACATCACATCACCCCCTTTCAGATTGCAACATTGTGTGTTAGGATTATCATATGTTGCTAGAACCTTTCAAAACATTTAATTAGGCTGACGAGGATTTAACAGAAACATGGCCACATATGTGTGGTGAGTCTTATGTTGGCATAGACATTTTTTTTTTTGTTATCCTAGCCATTTCATGTTTTAATTACAACATTTCAGCATTTTGCCCCTCCCCTGAGCTGCCACCTTATTGTGGGTCATCCAAGGCAAACAAGTCCCAGGTGAGGGGCCAGACAAAGCGTGGCTCAAAAGACTTCCATGAGGAGAGACAACTTGGGACATAGTTTTCCCCAGCCCGGACGTGGGTCACCGGAGCCCCCCCCCTGGAGCCAGGCCCGGGGATGGGGCTCGATGGCGAGCGCCTGGTGGCCGGGCCTGCACCCATGGGGCTCGGCTGGGCACAGCCTGAAGGGACAACATGGGACCCCCTTCCCCTGGGCTCACCACCCACAGGAAGGGCCAAGGGAGTCGGGGGCCGTGTGAGTTGGGCGGTGGCCGGAGGGGGGGACCTTGGCGGTCCAACCCTCAGCTACAGAAGCTGGCTCTAGGGACATGGAATGTCACCTCTCTGGCAGGGAAAGAACCCAGAGCTGGTGCGTGAGGTTGAGAGATTCTGACTAGATATAGTTGGACTCACCTCGCTGCACAGCGTGGGGTCCGGAACCAGGCCTCTTGAGAAGGGCTGGACTCTTTGCTATTCTGGAGTTGCTCCTGGTGAGAGACGCCGAGCAGGAGTGGGCATATTGATTGCCCCCCGACTTGGCGCCTGCATGTTGGGGTTCAACCCGGTGGACAAGAGGGTAGCCTCCTTCCGTCTTCGGGTAGGTGGACGGGTTCTGACTGTTGTTTGTGGCTATGCACCCAACAGCAGTTCAGGATACCCACCCTTCATGAAGTCCTTAGAGAGGCTGCTATAGAGCGCTCCCTCTGGGTACTCCCTCGTTCTGCTGGGGGACTTCAACGCTCACGTAGGCAACGACGGTGCAACCTGGAAGGGTATGATTGGGAGGAACAGCCCCCCTGATCTGAATCCGAGTGGTGTTTTGTTATTGGACTTCTGTGGTCGTTACGGATTGTCCATAACGAACGCCATGTTCAGGCATAAAGGTGTCCATATGTGCACTTGGCACCAATGCACCTTAGGCTACAGTTCTTTGATCGACCTTGTGGTTGTATC